>JANAVB010021599.1:8353059-8550559 GCA_029216955.1 Iris pallida
CTACTCACACACATTGGACATATGGCTTACCTTGACTTGTGTACATACCATGATTCCGTTCTACTTTCTTGTTCTAGCTCTAGCTCTACAGCTTACCATGCCATGATACATACATGTACACTCCATGATTTATTGTATATGCTCTATTTACAGTCTTATAGCTTTTATTCTATCTTGAGATCTGTTATGAGATATATGTACTCGTTCCATTCTGACTGGATATGTTGACAAAATATTACAGATGCTGATGAGGGAGATTGCAGTACCTACTACGGTCCGGATGACGTAGTGGGCTTAGACTTGGTCCCGCAGGGCTTAGCTCCGCCTGACGAGACTTTACCACTTGCTTAGTTAGAGTAGGTCTTTTGTACTGGACCTTGTCTCCAGTTACTTTTGAGACTGTATTACATTTGGATTGTATTAGAGACTGGACTTGTATATTATTTGTGTTTAGACTTGACAGGTTATATTTTATCGTCTTGTTGTCTTTATCTTTCGGTCTTTACTTTATCATCTTAGAGTTGTGATTGAGCACTCATATATATTCATTGCTTGTCCTCCGTTCGGAGTTGACCATATTCTCGACAGGTTTTTGATATATATAACTGTTGTTAGAGTAGAAAATCTACAGCGTTCCACGCCGTTTTTCCGGTGAGGGCTGGGCGTTGTCACGTACACGTGCCCTTATAGCGGGTGCGGGTCGTGACATGCTCCAAATATCCATGTCACGGTAAATAACACAAAAGAATTTAAAATAGAAAGTGGCAGTTCATGAGATAGTGATTAACGCACAAAATAAATGACCAAGTTAAAGCATGAAATAAAGATAATAAGTTAGGAATACAATTTCTAGAGATATGATAGCCCCTTAGATGGAGTATGAGAAAGTCACGATAAAATCTAGGTTTGAGGGAATGTTGAGTGAGTCAAGATTGAGATATTTTCACATAGTTTGGCAGATACCTTAACTTCACTCGAGTACATACAACTATCATGGCAATTAATGAAGAATACTTGTATCCCATTAGGGTGACTTGCTTGCTTCTTGGTCCTCTACCAATATATGATCAAATTTCAAATTTCAAGTTCCCCAACAGTATCGAAATAAAATCTCAAGATACTCCATCAAGTATTTAATCATAACTTAAAATTTAATTTCCTTTAAATAATTCCCAAAAATCCTTCATCATATCTAATGCGGCACAACTAAATTTCCATAATAAGCCATCACTTTTAAAATTTTCCAATTCTCAAATGTACCTCGAGATAAACTCTTAGTCTGCTTCATCAATCATGTAACTCGAATTAAATTCCTTTTTTTTACCAAAATTCAAATATCCATAATCAAGGCTTTAAACTTGAAATCTAATTAACTTTTTAAATCATAGATCATATGACACAATTTAAAATTTGAATTTTTCCTTCAAAGTCGCTTTCATATCCTCCAAATATTTAAACAAAATTTACCATCATTTTTTTCAACTCCAAATTAAATAAACTTATAAATCGTACGACTCAATTTTAAACCTTAAGCTCTCTCAAACTTATCTTTCGTCTTCTCTAGTTGTCTAAAAATCATAATTAAAACTCCTTAAATAATTTCGAGATAACTTTATAATATTACAATCCAAACTTTTAAAGTTAACCGTAAATCATGCGTCACAATATAAAAACGTAAGTTATTTCTCAATTGATTTCATATCCCTAATAAATCATAACCATTTCACCATTTCAATTTTTTTCGTAAATCAAAAAATTGTTTTCTCGATCTAGCTATTCTCTTGTGTATACCACCTTGTAGTAACAAAATAAAATTCTAACTATCCTTTGAAGGCGGTAATATGCTACTACCCAACTTGAAATTAACTAATCCTTAAGATCATATTTCTAGGAAAATAAATGCCTTTATACTCAAATATAACCTCAATGGATATTATTTGTCAAGATAATCCTTCTAGCCATAGGGTTGACCAATAAGTATATAGTAGTGTAGTCATCTTTCTAACCATGTTTAAGCACGAGATGATAGGGTGTTGGTAGAAAGAGTTCAAGCAAGATGCAAAAATCAAGGGAAGCCACGGGAGTCGGAATATGGAAATCAAGGAAGGTCAAGGAAGGTGATCAAGTATGTGGATGAGATTCCTAGATTCTAATCCTATATTGCAGGCCCGCTCGGTACAGTCATGTAACCGAAACGGCAAACTTGACCTGCATGGGCCACCACAAAAACATGTAACGCCCCAGTCCCAAATACTTGAGACTAGATACGTATCATGCCGGCTGTATACATACGAGTAAATATACGGCTCGTATGTACACATAAGCTGTAAATGTAGAAAGCCAAGACACTAAATCTCATCCACAAAAATAAATAATGATATAAAAACAACTTTAAGTTTGTCATGTACACAATAGTTGGGCGGAGACAAATCCACTACCAACTAAATTAAATATAGAAAAATATACAAGGAAAGAATTGAGCAAACGAGATCAATCATCACGAAGAAAGGAATGGCCTTAGCTAGAGCACCTACAAGAAATTATGAACACACACCTGGAGAGATCACCAGGTCCTCAGAGGGACGTAGCAAGACACATAATATCATGCCAATAAACTGAATAATAAAGCTCAACAGAAAAGTATGCATGAGTAAAGGTTCCTAACCATTCTATGTGATATGCACTGTGAGGACAACGTTCTACGCAGGGGCTGTAACGGATTCACGCAAGCAAGTAATAAAGAGTGGCCGTCAAGTAGCGCTCATACGAGACGCTATCGGCCCGGGCAGAAGGTTGTGCTCCTAAGAGTCACCCTCGGCCCAAAATGTGTGTAAAAATAAATGTAGCCCCTACGCTAATAGCTGTCCCCTCCCCCCAATGATACTATATATGTGTCGACTCCACGACACTGTTTAATCCTTAATAACTGCCAAATCTTCTACACAAATCTATTAGCAGTTATATCCTAACGTACGGCCTGTACGCACCAATGATTAGTCAGCACGCAAGTCCGTATCTATATGCCACTCACAACTCACACACAATCCGTGACACAATGTGACAGTTTATGAGATGCACTAAACATACGGTGGTCTCTTAACTCTAAGCCAATTGTATTTAAAATATACGGTGGTCCCTTAACTCACAACTCACACACAATACGTCTAGATAAATATTTGAAAAATTGAAATTTGTTTTTAGGCTAAACTCACATTTAAAATATATATAATATATATTGTAGAAAAGTAACTTTTCGTTAGTCAAAATATTTAAAAAATAATTTTAGGGCTATTGAGTGTTGTCAAAATAATTTGGAAAATACTAATTATCAAATTTATTTAAATAAACAGAATAATACACTAATAATTCTATTAATAGAAATCATAAACAAGAGTATTTAAAATAATACTAATAATATAATATAATACTAACAGAAATAATAATATAATAATAAAATTATTAATAATAATAATAACTGTGGCAGTATTAATAATAATAATGAATAATAAATTAATAAATGATAACAGTAATAAAAATCTTAATAATTAATACTAATAACAATAATAGTTATAATAATGATAGTATAATCCTTAAAAATCCTTACTGCTTTACTTCTCCAAGTACATTAATAGAGAGAGAGATGGAAAGAGAATTGAGAAAGGGGGAACGAGATCTGCGGGGGCTCACCGGAGGGCGGAGGTTTCGGCGGAGCTCGGAGGGCGCGGAGGTGGAGATATGGAGGTTAGGATTGGGGCCTGGCGCTCCGGTGCTCGCACCGAGGTACGGAGGGATCGGTGGCCGAGAACGCGGCGGCCGCGTCCTTCGTGCGGTGGCGCACATGGCGGAGAAGAGCGGCGGTCGCTGCTGACGTCAGGTGGAGGAGCTCGGAGGCAGAGAGGGGTTCACCGGAGGAGCGGAGTGAGGCACGGGATTGTCCGGCGGAATCGGCGGCGAAGGGGGTTTCCGGAGGCGACTGGTCCGGCCGTACTCAGGGGAGCTGAGGCGGCGCCGGTGGTGGCGCGGGCTCTGGTGGGAGGAGACGAGGCGGCTTCGGCTGATGGCGCGGGCGGCTCCGGGCTCAGTCCGGCGCTGAGCGGAGCGCGGCGGTAGACGGGAACGCTGGATCTCGTGGGCCGAGGTGAGGATTTCTTCCCCCTTCTCCTATTTCTGGTGGTGGCGATGGTGTTGTCCGCCGGGGAAGGTGGTTGTGATTGACGATGATGTGGCGGGTGTGGTGATGATGACGATGGTTTTGCTGATGGTGGTCGGTGGTGAATCTGGGTTGGGGTGGCGGAGACAACGACGGTGGTGTGGAGGCTGGTTCGGCCGAGGCCGTAAATGGAGTCGGGGAAGACAGGTCGTCGGGGATGACGTTGGTGGCGGTGGAACGGTGGCAGAGTTGGATGTGGTCTGCATTGGGTTTGCTGGTTGGAGGCTGCCGTCGTGTCCGGGGTGTCGGATACGACGGAGTCATAATTGTAATTGTAATCAAAATTATAGTGGAAAGGCAATGACACAGACACGATGCACAGTATTATTGTGGATGCGAAAAATTTGGAGGAGTACCTCTCCTATATATAGGAGGTGGGAATTCCCAGTTGGATAGGGATTGGAAGAATTTAAATTCCTCATGGATAGATTCCATATTAATTTAAATCGATTTAAAATCCAATTCAATACAAATAAAACTTATTTTAGTTTAAAAGCTATTTAAATTAAGGCCAATAAAATCTTTTCCAATTTAAATTATCAAAATAATTCAAATATTAAGTAAAACAAAATTAAAAAAAAATCTTTTTCATAATATTAAAATATAACAATAATTAATTTCAAAAATCAAGAATATTACTTAAATATTAAACCATAAAATAGCTTTTATAAATAACAAAATATATTAATAAGCAATTTCACATTTTGCAAAACATTTGGAAACATTTCATATAAACCATAATTTTTCAAATCACCACTTATTTTTAAACGACGAACAAAATAACTCTCTTTAGAAATAAAGATATTTATCACATATTATTTTGAAAACTAAATTTTTCTATATTAATAAAATCTTTAATACAATGTTTTACAAAAATATGTACCTCGCACATATTCGCACTCGACGAGACATACGAAAAATGCGAACTCGTACGCGACGTCCCCTACGACAATTTCGTACGCGACGTGTAATAAGACTTTACGACGTACAAATACCAAGTAAAAATTTTAAATACTCAATTTATATAATTTAAAAAATTAAAGTAAAGATTTAGGGGGTTTACACGGCCGGCACTGCAGGCGGCACACGCTGGCGCCGAGTTCGCTGGGTCTTCGGGGATGAGTCCAAGTCGGGTACGAGGGGTGGGAGGGTCGAGTAGGTCGGCGGGGTTAGGGTTTGTAGAGTTCGATTTTTGGTTTATTCCTTTGTGTGTAGTTATAATGTGCTATCGGGTCTGTCCTTGCGAGTTCACCAACAATTGTTTTTTTTTTCTATTTCTATTTCTATATATATATATATATATATATATATATATATATATATATATATATATATATATATATATATATATATATATATATTTTATATATATATATATATATATATATATATATATATATTATATTACCATATAATATACACATATTATATATATTTCTATATATATAATATATATATATATATATATATATATATATATATATATATATATATATATATATATTTATATATATATATATATATGTAAAATATATATATATATATATATATATATATATTATATATATATATATATATATATATATATATATATATATATATTCTTTTTATATATATATATATATATATATATATATATATATATATATATATATATATATATATATATATATATATATATATATATATATATATATATATATATAAAAAGAATATATATATATATATATATATATATATATATATATATATATATATATATATATATATATATATATTTTCTATATATATATATATATATATATATATATATATATATATATATATATATATATATATATATATATATATATATATAGACACACACACACACACACACACACCCAAGTATTTATAGCCTAAATGAATCCCAAGGATCCAAAATATATGTTAAGAAATTATTTACCATATTATCAAATAAAATATATTTTTAATAGCAACACATATAATATAACCACCTTTTATAAAATGGTCTCCTGGGACAATAAAATAAAATAAAATGCCAATCATACATGTGAAAATGTCCTTAGACGCACTACCCGTCTACACGGGCTTGGGTCGGCCAAGTTTGGTATAACCGAGTCTTCTAAAAGTCAATAATTTTAATAATAAATAATTAAATCGTTTATAGGGGCCAAGTCACAACTTGGCCTGGTTTTTCTAGTTAGTACACACCTATGGCTCGACCTTCCCTACCATGACTAATACACTAGTGTCACGACCCGCACCCGTTTTTTTTCTTTTTTTAAACGGATACGAGACGTGTCCAAGCCAGCCTATGCCGCAGTGTCGGCGGTAGAACGCTGTCACGGCCATGAAGATCAAAATCACAAATAATGCTCATTCACATAATTAATTTAACTTACAATGATCACAAGTTCTACATTTGTAGAAAAATATAAACTTGTACAAATAAATGAAAGACTACAACTCAACTATCTAGCTAGTCTCTAGGCTTTTGTCTGCAAGTATTCCCGTCACTCCCCAAGCTAAGTGAATCCACGGCTAACCTGAAAAATGTTGGTTTCCAGTCAGGAATGGAACGAGCACAATTCACTGAATGCAATTTCAAATAAAGAAAATGACTATACAACAGAGGTTAGACCTCAATTACATATTTTGAAAATAAATAAGAAATACGAAAAAACCAATAGCAAATAAATAGACACAAAAATATTTTCCCCAACTGTTAGAAGTACCTTTGATATGTGATCAGTCTGGGATACTACACCGCATGGTCTACGAGGTCTACTTGCAAGAAAAATAAGCACTGTCTACAATGTCTACTTGCAGAAAATAAGCCCGGTCTACGATGTCTACTTTGCAAAAAAATAAGCACTGTCTACAATGTCTACTTGTAGAAAATAAGCACTGTCTACAATGTTTACTTACAGAAAATAAGCACGGTCCACTGTAGTGTCCCGTCCCGCGAAGTCAATCGGAGGAATCGAAACGCCGACGGCGTTCGGACTTGGCCTTACAACGACGACTCAAAGATATCGCTCAGGTGGGGTAGTTTCGGTGAACTTGCCTTATCTCAGCCTTTACTTAATAATTCGTGTGTTTTCAACTTGCACAAGTAGGCTTAATAATAAAAGAGACGAATCCACATAGCTAAAGGGAATTATCCCGACGAATCGAATCGAGTTTAGAACATGGAAAACGTCCCACGGTCTGATTAGAGTTGGTGCTCAGCGTGCTTTGAAAATGACACTCGATCCTTCGTCCCGCGGCTTGGGAGAAGGAAAAGTTGGTATTCGACACAAACGATGAGTTAGCCTAAGTCATAGGCGTCGCACGCGTAAATGCTTGTTAAAGCATGCACGTTTCCACTGCGCAAGGCTTGGCGTAGCCTTGGCTCGTCCCTCGGGTTAAGTTGTAGGCTTGAGTAAGTTAGGCAAAGTTATGCGATCGACCTAAGTCATTCCAAGTGCCGTCCCGTTCTTTCTGCGGTTGTCAAGTTAAATAGTCCCACGATCTTAAGGGCCGTCATATAACGTATGACTTGGGTGATAGCGTCGCGTAGTACGTAAGTCGGTTAAAAGGCACGAGCTACGGTTGGCACGATGTAAAGTTAGCCACGGTCTATGGCACTTAAGGAATTTTGTTCAAGTTAAGTTGGAAGGCTATGTAGTAGTCGTTCCCTCGAGTTCAAAGTTCCTATCCACGTTAAGTAGTATGAGGCGGTCCCTCGGTTGGGAGTCTCGCATTCCTATGCACGTTATGCAAAGGGTAGTTCAGAGCACGAGTCGCTACGTATGGTTCCAGTCGTACCAACAAATTAGGCCATGCATTTACGTGAGTCTAGACGTCTCGTAGGTGCGTGGTCCTAGGAGTTAGACGTTATAGCAGCACATGCTTTTATTGCATGGGTAGTCGGGGGCTTTCAACGGGGCTCGCTACCTGCGCTGAAGGACCCACCGCCTACCCGAGCTATGTCCGTGATGGCTTGTCATGCCAGTGGCCTTTCCTATAGATAATTGGCGTGCTAAACGACGAATCCGCATGCACGGTGTCGGTCATAACAAAGAAAGTGTAAGGACGGTATGCGTTGAATGGTGAAATGTGTGCTCGGTTGCACCCAAAGTATTATAAAGCCTACGATTCGGCTACACGTAAAGACACGTGCTTCGGCACGAGATATGGCGTTGTGCTTGAGTTCTCAACACCGGTTCCACAAGTTGGGTTATACGTTTCGAGTTAAGTCTGGAAGGGCCGTAGGGCAAGTTGGTTGAGTTATGTTAAGTTGCCGGGCACGACCTCGAGATGTGAGGCATGGCCGCGTTGTCACAACCCGAGTATAGACAAGACTAAGCGAGAAGGCACTGCCTCGGTGATACTAAGCTCGAATCGAGTTCACCGCACGACCGAGTCGTTACGTCCCAGAGTATGGCACGAAAGGCAAGCACGAGACGATAAGTTGACGTTATTGGAACGAGAAGGTCTAGCGGTAAAGTATTGAGTACAATATTAGTGCAAGGCACGGTGACGGTCTAGAGACATAAAATAGACCAAGACGTCGGTCCTAAAATCGATCCTAAGGCAAGACTAGAAAGACAATCATAAAAAGGAGGGATTCTATTGCACAAAGTAAAATAAACGTGTCGGTTTTGTATGGGTGGGCGAGGAGCTCACTCCACCAGTACAGTTGAGTACTGACACCCACACAGTTTCCATGTGCAGGTGCAGGTAGAAGCTCGTGGCGCGGAGCTCGCTTGGATGCGTCGTGGCACGGAGTTCCTTGGCGATTCGAAGCGTGCGACCGTATGGATCGAAGACTTATACGGGACATAATGTATGGACATCGGCTTCTGAAGCTTCCGCTGGCTCAAGCATTGTAATCGAGAGATGAAAGAGAGCAGAGTGATTTGTAATGTGAGACGAGTGAATTTGAGTGATTGTAATCTCGGCCTTGCGCCCCTAATGTAACCGTTGTTTCGATATCAATAAAGAGCTTCTTTTGAATAATTCATATTTTGTTCTAAATTTTCGCTGCGTGTTCAATATTTCTGCTTGGGACTTCTATGCGACGACCCCGTCGCCGCCGCTGTAATCGGCCGTTATGGAACCCGCCTTGCACGAGCGCAATCTAGGCTCGTGCGGCATCACGCCTTAGCGAGGACGATCGCTCCTAAGGGAGCGGGGCGTGACATAATGGTATCAGAGGACGGCTTTACGTCCTTAGACTATCGATTGAATTCCTTAACTCCGTTGTTTCCGCAAACTCTGAATGTTGCTTCCGCAAGTGTTATCGTTGGTGCGCTCTCTCTCGAATGTCCCTCGGTATGTCCATATAATAAGTCTAAGTATTTTCAAAAGCTCGTACAAGTGTTCAATCGAACGTATCGATAGGCGATGGCCTTTGGGCCGAACGGTATCGACCTTGAGCTGATAGAAAACACGTGCTAAAGTTAGCAAGTCGCGTGCGTGCCTAACAAGTCCTACGTCGACATTAGAAAATGAGCGTGAAAACTTGGATTATAGACCATACGAGATGGTTATGCACACGGCCTTGTGGCTAAGTTGTGTCGCGTGTCGCGCACCTAGACATTATGGTGCAATCGAGTTACGAGCGATATTGAGTACCGCTCGGTCGGGAATGAAACTATACTTAGAGTGGCTACCGATAGAGTGCTATCGAGCGACGATAACGTCTATGCGATATAGATGAGCGTGCTTAAAATTCGAGGAATGGTTCGAATGGGATTCAAAGAAGTCAATTTTGATTCGAATGATAGTTTTGAGGATTTGTAGAATGACTTGACCCTGAGTGGTGTATAGACGTTATAGAAATTTGTTCGAGCGAAACTAGAGGATTTACGGATAGTACAAGTATGTCGACAAGCGATGATATCGCAAAGCCTTAGAACGAGTAGCGCTTAGTTAGTCATGATTCGAGAATCGGAAACGAGATATCGTTCAGACGATTTGTGAACGGTAATGCGAGTTACGAAATAGTTGAATGGAGAATCTGAACGATAAAATAAGTGGATGACTTGATCGAGGAAATCGATACGGATCGTATACAAAAAGTTAGCACGACATGTAGATAGCGTGCACGAAATGTTCGATCTTGAAGTTACACAAACGACTCTGAGGATTGAAATTGATGTTGTTCGATGGTTTGAGTTAGCAAAGAATGATACGAATTGAGGAAAATACGTAGTCGATGACTTAAGACAGACGGATGAACGATACGTGATTTCGGATTTGAACGAATTGATCTTGTAAAGGATTCGGGGGATAATCATCGAACTTGATGTTGAATGTCGAGAAGATCATCCAGTTGGACGCTAGCATCATTCGTACGATTCGAAATTCGTTGCAAAAGAAGATCGTCAGGTTACGCATATCATCGATGGTATTGAGGCGTATCAAAGATCGATATGCGATAACTCGGGGGTAATCTGACACGGTGAATGACGATCGTGCAAGTGTTATCGTTCTGAATGGATGCAATACTTAGGACTTTGGTTGAAATGAATGTTGGATGAACATGATCGTGTCTTGATGGTTACGCGGATAACCACAGCGTCGACGATCTTGTCTTGCGCGAGCGTAACTCTAGCCTCGTACATGCGTTGCGTCGGATTTGAGGCGATCGTTCTGCGTGAGCGCTGACATGGTGATTCATGTCGCAGGAATAATCGAACTCAAAAAATCAGGATGCGGCAACTTTGATTGTTTCGACTTGTTGGTTTGATGCGAAGGCAAATTCGAGGATGTTAGGACTTGCGATGGATAATCGAATAAAACTTGAGGATTGTGTAGGTCCAATCCGCGCATCGAGAATGAACTAGTCTACACACAAAACATGAGTTACGTCCCGATGAGAATGATTATCTCGCGGGAGCGTGCATGGTGATTCATGCCCACCGTGGATAATCTGACTCGCGTGAGATCGGGGCGCAACATATTGTTAAGTCGGACGACCTTGTGATCGATTACGTGAATTAGGATAAATGATTTAGGGAATATAAAATGTGAATTATGGTTTAGCGATGAATCGTGTCGTAGCATGCTTGACTTGGAAGGATTGATAGGCGGATTATGTCGAACGTGTTCGAAGAGATAGACTATGCGAAACGGTTTGATAAACGAACGATATTGATACGATGTGGGATTGGTTGGAACGTGAGTTATCGTAGGAGGGATTTACCGAACGACTCGTACCCCGTGCGACAGATAATGGAATGTGCGTAGGAAATCGATACTCGATGTTTAAAAATCGGAGTGATGCGAGCTTGGATAGAAAACCTCGTACCATCAATTTGGTTTGACCTTAGGATGGGGTCAGTATTGATATCGTTGTTTGGGAACTATGAATCCAGTGCGGACGAAAGACATAGCCTAGCGGTTCGGAAGACGTCCGAGTTCAAAACGATAGGAAATAGTGGAGACACCACTCATGAGGCTCGATTGACATGCACGTATATCAGGGACGCCCGAATATGTGCACAATCCGACTCAGGTGGTGATGGCGGATTCCCTATCACGAGGCTTGGCTGAAATGCATGTATTTTGGAGACTCTTGGAATATGTACACGATCCAACTAAGTGATACGTTGAATCAAATGAGACTTGAGGAACGGGAAAGTTTTGAGGATTAAGATCGTGAGTTTCGAAGAAATGTTGATAGTAATACGATCATTGATTTGAGACGAGTTCGAATGTTGGTTGATCGGTTGGTGTGCCTTACGACTAAGTTAGCGATAAGTGCGAGCGTGGCTCGGAATCGAAGAAACGCGTAGACAGTGTGTGTACGATTAAGTCTTGGCCATAGAAATGGTAAGATGGTTTGCCTTCAGGAAAGTCTCGAGGACGAGATTTGTTCTGAGTGGTGTATGTTGTAGTGCCCCGTCCCGCGAAGTCAATCGGAGGAATCGAAACGCCGACGGCGTTCGGACTTGGCCTTACAACGGCGACTCGAAGACATCGCTCAGGTAGGGTAGTTTCGGTGAACTTGCCTCATCTCAGCCTTCACTTAATAATCCGTGTGTTTTCAACTTGCACAAGTAGGCTTAATAATAAAAGAGACGAATCCACATAGCTAAAGGGAATTATTCAGACGGATCGAATCGAGTTTAGAACATGAAAAACGTTCCACGATCTGATTAGAGTTGGTGCTCAGCGTGCTTTGAAAATGACACTCGATCCTTCGTCCCGCGGCTTAGGAGAAGGAAAAGTTGGTATTCGACACAAACGATGAGTTAGCCTAAGTCATAGGCGTCGTCCGCGTAAATGCTCGTTAAAGCATGCACGTTTCCACTGCGCAAGGCTTGGCTCGTCCCTCGGGTTAAGTTGTAGGCTTGAGTAAGTTAGGCAAAGTTATGCGATCGACCTAAGTCATTCCAAGTGCCGTCCCACTCTTCCTGCGGTTGTCAAGTTAAATAGTTCCACGATCTTAAGGGCCATCATATAACGTATGACTTGGGTGATAGCGTCGCGTAGTACGTAAGTCAGTTAAAAGGCATGAGCTACGGTTGGCACGATGTAAAGTTAGCCACGGTCTATGGCACTTAAGGAATACGTTTTGTTCAAGTTAAGTTGGAAGGCTATGTAGTAGTCATTCCCTCGAGTTCAAAGAAGTTCGAGGCGGTCCCTTGGTTGGGAGTCTCGCGTTCCTATCCACGTTAAGAAGTTCGAGGCGGTCCCTCGGTTGGGAGTCTCGCGTTCCTATCCACGTTAAGAAGTATGAGGCGGTCCCTCGGTTGGGAGTCTCGCGTTCCTATGCACGTTATGCAAAGTGTGGTTCAGAGTACGAGTCGCTACATATGGTTCCAGTCGTACCAACAAATTAGGCCATGCATTTATGTGAGTCTAGACGTCTCGTAGGTGCGTGGTCATTGGACACCTTGTCGACAAGGATTTCTGCTTAGACTGGTTATACGCCGGGGCACCGGGCCCAGTCGTCCTAGGAGGTAGACGTTATAGCAGCGCATGCTTTTATTGTGTGGGTAGTCGGGGGCTTTCAACGGGGCTCGCTACCTGCGCTGAAGGACCCGCCGCCTACCCTAGCTATGTCCATGATGGTTTGTCATGCCAGTGGCCTTTCATATAGATAATTGGCGTGCTAAGCGGTGAATCCGCATACACGGTGTCGGTCATAACAAAGGAAGTGTAAGCACGGTATGCGTTGAATGGTGAAATGTGTGCTCGGTTGCACCCAAAGTATTATAAAGCCTACGATTCGGCTACACATAAAGACACGTGCTTCGGCACGAGATATGGCGTTGTGCTTAAGTTCTCAACACCGGTTCCAGAAGTTGGGTTATACGTTTCGAGTTAAGTCTGGAAGGGCCGTAGGGCAAGTTGGTTGAGTTATGTTAAGTTGCCGGACACGACCTCGAGATGTGAGGCATGGCCGTATTGTCACAACACGTGTATAGGCAAGACTAAGCGAGGAGGCACTGCCTCGGTGATACTAAGCTCGAATCGAGTTCACCGTACGACCGAGTCGTTACGTCCCAGAGTATGGCACGAAAGGCAAGCACGAGACGATAAGTTGACGTTATTGGAACGAGAAGGTCTAGCGGTAAAGTATTGAGTACACTATTAGTGCAAGGCACAGTGACGGTCTAGAGACATAAAATAGACCAAGGCATCGGTCCTAAAATCGATCCTAAGGCAAGACTAGAAAGACAATCATAAAAAGGGGGGCTTCTATTGCACAAAGTAAAATAAATGTGTCGGTTTTGTATGGGTGGGCGAGGAGCTCACTCCACCAGTATAGTTGAGTACTGACACCCACACAGCTTCCATGTACAGGTGCAGGTAGAAGCTCGTGCTGCGGAGCTCGCTTGGATGCGTCGAGACACGGAGTTCCTTGGTGATTCGAAGCGTGCGGCCGCATGGATCGAAGACTTATACGGGACATAATGTATGGACATCGGCTTCTGAAGCTTTCGCTGGCTCAAGCATTGTAATCAGGAGATGAGAGAGAGCAGAGTGATTTGTAATATGAGACGAGTGAATTTGAGTGGTTGTAATCTCGGCCTTGCGCCCCCAATGTAATCGTTGTTTCGATATCAATAAAGAGCATCTTTTGAATAATTCATGTTTCGCTCTAAATTTTTGCTGCATGTTCAATGTTTCTTCTTGGGACTTCTGTGCGACGACCCCGTCGCCGCCGCTGTAATCGGCCGTTATGGAACCCGCCTTGCACGAGCGCAATCTAGGCTCGTGCGGCATCACGTCTTAGCAAGGACGATCTCTCCTACGGAAGCGTGGCGTGACATCTACGATGTCTACTGCATGAAAATAAACACGGTCTACGATGTCTACTGCATGAAAATAAACACTGTCTACGGTCGGATCACACATCCTTGGTACTTCTCATTCCCGACTCAACAATTTATAATAGAGTATAAAAAAATCACATAACCAATGGCCAATCAATGAAATATAGTAAAGATCAATATCAAAATACAGACAATAAACTGTACTCGCCTGTGGTCCTTTGCTGGTGAAACCGACAATCTGAACTACTCAATGTGCCACAATAGTCAAAACCCATACAACAGTCCCCGGAAGCTGAAATAAACATTACTAATGTTCTCAGAATAGTCAAATTAGCTAGGATCGCTTGTCCTTAAGTCCAATTCTGGACACAGGAGCAAAACGATAATTTTGGGCCAATACGGTGTCCGCCGTTGGACCCGCTTTGCACCGAAAAGCGTGCCAGAGTCAACGGTCTCTAAAGTTGTCAAACTATATGTCTACAAATCCGGTTTTTCGATATGAACCCAACCGTACGTCCAAAGTTGGATTTCGGCGGGCCGTGCACAAAATCGCCCGTTGAGTGGGACCGTGGGGCCCACAAAACGACGTACGATTCAACTGTCTCAGAATTGGACCAAACTTGGCATACAGGACCAGAAAAATGATACGGTCTTGTTGGCACAAGTTTCATCTCGATCTGACGAGCGTGCACAAAGTAATTAGGAAATTTACACAGAGGCCGATACAGTGAATTTTGACGGATACGTATCAAATTCGTCGCGCACACGCGACTAATTTGAATTCCGTCAAAGCCCACACGACCACGAAGCCGATACTCAGCTTTCGATGCTTTCGGTTCGCGACCACATCACCCGGATTGGCGGGATGCACGTCGTGTGGATGAATTTTCATGTTTTTAAAACAGGTTTTCGTCAAAGTTCGGGATTCGACTTCTCGACACGTAGTCGATGGTTTTGGCTTCTGTAAAAACTTTTGTGAAGGCCTATAGGTCGTCTAAACATGTGTTCAAGTGGATTTTAGAAACAGTCACTGGATCGATCGGAATCGATCCTCGAATACGGGTGATTGGACTGTTTTTGTGTTCTGTTTTTGGACGGGTTTTCACTCGACTTTGAGTCGATTTTTTTGGGCAATAGCGCATGAGAATTAAACCTATTTGAAGGAATTCTAAGGAGTATAAATGGGCTACGTACCAGCGCAAACGGCTCGGAAAACGGTGAAGCGTGGTGGCGGGGAAGTCGACGTGAAGTCGGCTCCATCAACCGCTACTGCTGCTCTTACGCGCGTGTGCGCGCGGATGGTCCCAGCGCCTGGCCGGCCGGCGATGATGGCCCATGGCGGCACGCGGAGGTCGAGATGGGGTCGCCAGGCTGGGGTCGACTGCTGGGTTAGGGTTTCCTCTTTCGTGTACGCGTATGTGTATATATATACACGGAGAACGAAAGCTCGGGTCGGGGTTCAGCGCTCGGTTCTGTGGTCACAGCAGGAAATTCAGATCGGGGTTCGTGGGCTCAATGCTGGGCTCAACCCTAGGTTTGCAGTGCTGGAATTTGAGATGGCTGTGTTAGTTTAATTCTTTTTTTCTATTTCCTATTCTCTATATTAATACCATGTGTATATATGTATATACATATATATATATCTATATATATATATACACACATATTTACCTTTATATTTATCTATATATACACACTTATATAATATTTTCGTATATACACATTTATATGTATATACTTACATAATACTATATATACACGTATATGTATATATACGTATATTTATATATATATTTTTTTCACATACACATATATTTATATTTACGTATATTTATATATATACACATACATTTTTATATATATTTACATATACCTGCACACATATTTTTATATAATGTATTTATATATATATACAAATACACCTATATAATATATTTATATATATACATACAATACACACTTATATAATATATTTATATATATACACATATACAAATATTTACACAAAATATATGTCCCTATATTTTCCTATATATACATACTAGTCTACATGTACGTGCTTTGCACGTATTTTAATTAGGATATCATAAGGTCAGCTGTCGCCTTTCTGTCTTTTTCAGGTGACTATTCACGTATGTGTGCTCCCTAACTCCACAAGGACTTAAGTCATCTACCGTAATAATTAACTAAATAATTATTTATAAAATCTAAAAATCATCATTCGAATAAAATAATAAAATATTTTTAAATTTTAGGGAAGGGTAGCTATAAATCTACCCACCTTAAAAATAATTTCGTTCTCAAAATTCTAATCCATAACTATGCCTTAAGAAAAAATAAAAGTAAAAGAATAAATCCACTATTACCATAATCTTCTCAAATTTAATTTCTCAAAATAGTTGTATCCTCCTTCTAGTCATTGTGTAACTACTAAACTCCGAGGACTTCTACCCATCTTTGGTCACACTACTCCCTCATTGGTATGTCCCTAAAACTTTACAATCTTCCAGCTACTTGCTAAAATGGACATCTATTGCTTTTGGCCTCTACAATCCTCTCCTACCCATCAAATAACCCAAAATCTATCAAGCAACAATTTACACAAGTAGCTTAAGAAATATTGGTAAATTCTAATAAATATGACCAGTCGTCACTCTATAATAGGAAGGACAGGAAGATAAGAAAAAATAATCGAGAGCAAATATGAAGCTCCAAGAGCGGTAGAGAGTTTTCAACAATGCAGATAGAAAAAGTTTATGAACCATTTGTTTTATTCGCTAGATTGGGCTACTCTAGTCCAGTCACTTGCTATATCGAAGAACCCTTCGTTCTTAGAGGGGCTTGCAATCCGTGCAATACGAAAATTCTGTTCTCGGAGTTAATCTAAAACAAGATTCCAAAATAGAACGAAATTTGAGAAATCAAGACTGTGATTTTCCCCGTGGTTATTTAAACACACGAGCAAGGGATATAATGCAACACAAGATCGTGTTGCGACTTCTAGGTAGATGGAATAAGGTTACGAATGACTTCACATTCCAAGAGGGGAGACTATATAATAGGTACCTGGACCTATTTCAACTAGTGCGGTTTTACAATCCAAATAAGGTGGTACATATGGATGGGTTTTACTGGGTCTTAATGGGTTTTCTGATTGAACATTAATCGCTGGTTGGATGAACCTCGAATTTTAATCCATATGGACTGGACAAGATCCCAAGATAAGCCTATTACTACTAGGTTAGGATAACCTAGAATAGATTTTCACCCAAGTGGTTGAGCTATTTATCAGACAGGTTGGTTAGCTAGGTCCCTAAAGCCCAAAATGCGTCTTCCGTGACTTCTGTGTTTAAGTGGCACGAGAAGACACAATTGAGTGGCACACTAGTGACATGTGCGCAGTGGCCTCGAGTAGATCACAACCATATATTGGGTTGAAAGCTTCGAGTCGAAGTTGAGTCCCTAATTATAGTCGAGAAGTTTACCGGTACCATGGTAAGGATTATAGTTAGTCCTTTCTACCTGAAAGTCGTACCATAAAAATAGAGTACAAAGGGACGGATTTGAGTGGGACATGATATACCTAGATGAAGGTGGACTCGTCTAGATCTTACATATAAAATTTGTTGGAAGGTAACAACTGGTCTTGTGCTCCGAATATTAATGACACGGCCGGAAACACAAAATGATCTAAATGGAAAGTGGGAGTCCATGGGGCACTAATTATCATCCTAATAAAATTATTCTAATCAATCGGTAATTCTCGTATACCGCAAAATTTTAGAAGGCTTACAGTCTACCCACCTTAGAAATAAGGTTAAAAGAATTTCAAAGTCTGGAAATTGCACCTCGACTCTTGCTAATATCGGATAAGGCACGACATATGGGGTACGGTAGATATAAGTCAAGTCAAGGATCGTTCCTTACTAAATGGAAAACGAGTGTATAATATGACACATGGTCAAAAAAATAGAATGATCTACCCGTCCATTGTGTATAAGAGTTATCGACGGGGTAACCAACTCTAAGGCGAAAAGATTTCTAACAACTAAGTCGTGAATTTCTATTTGTGTCGAGCCTTCCAGCCTATTGTCACAAGGGCTCCAGTTAAAGCAAGCTTCAAACAAATAATTAGAGGTTCACAATATTTGGTCTCCTGAGCATAGGTAGTCTCCTAGGTTGGCATTTTGACTAAGGGTAAAACTCTAATCATTCTCAAATTCAGATGGCTAGAAGGACCCAATAGCAGCTTGGGGGTCGAGAAGAGAATGAGTAACTCAATCACATGGCTGTTTGATGGTATCTACACTTGTGCATACAATTATTAAAGCCATAGGGGATACTCTGTATCTCTCTACCAATTACGAGCTTTCGTCCTTCCAAATCAGTGAAAGACAAAAAAACAATAAAGAGTCCAAGGAAGATGTCACTGAATACAATTACGTGATTCAAAGGCGAATATATAATTCAAGAGGAATTGTCAATACAGTAGCGGATGAGATCCTAGAGACATCTACATCTCAATCTACGTAGGTTAATCAGAGGAAGAGCGAAGCGAGTGCACAACGGTTGATCAGACCGTAATACATCGATTCTGATTAGACAATATATTAGTGGGCATCCCCAATAAACATATGTCTTGAATCAAGCTCGATAAAAGAGTAAGCTTGTAAAACTAGGCTGTGATAGCAACATTGGTCAAAAATAGTCAAATTACAAGTATACAAGATTTTTGAAAGAAGGCACAAGTAGTTCGAGTTCTGAGAGAATCAAAACCTTACCTGATGTTATTGCTTATATAGTCTTCCCACTATCTTCCTATCCATAAAGCCTTGGTCGACTAATAGGTTATGGGTGTCTAAATTCTATATTCTGGGTAAACATATTAGCGTTAATCAATATCCTCGTCAATAGGTCACAAGGACCACAGAATGCTAGATCGGGAGACGTGCTACCCAACTTGCAAAACTTCTACTAATATTGGCTTTGGATCTTATGGGGCACACATTACATTGTCATATCCTCTATAGTATCCTAAACTGGTAGTCACGTCTGAAGTCATTTCACCGAGAGTTATGCCTTGCCCATATACTCGGGCTGTGGTAAACCTCGGATTCGTGATTTCTGGGTGATATGCTGTCTGATACTCTACCTTATATTGACACAAGGGTGACTACGATCCAAAGAGGACTACTAGCCATAGTTTTAGTAATATTCTATAACCTATAATTTCTTAAACTATTTCAACTCTAGGAGTTGTGTCTCGCTAGTGCGCTGCTGGTTGCAGTGAATCTATCGTCTCCATAGTTCAAATGAATGGCGACAGTGCGCTGCTGTCCTGCCATTATGAGTTAACTAACATTCTTTTAACTATATCTGTAAATTTTCTTGAGCTTCTAGAGATTCAAACAAATCGACTATGAAATAAAGCGTAAGTATCTATCAGTTATAATCCTTAGAATAAAAGATGAACATAGAGGAAATAACTGAAGACAAAGAAATACAAACATTCTAATATCTATTCCGTGTGTATTCAAACATTGAGGAAAAACTTTGAACCGAAACTAACTCGAGGTCCGTATATGGATAATCTAATCAAAAATTATATAAAATAATAATCCTTAGGGCAAAATAGGGACTAAAGAGGCAATTCGGACTAAGATGTGAGGATGATATCTAAAGGGGCAAGGAGAAGGAATTGCACCATTTATCAAGGTTAGATCATTATTTCTAGGAAGCCCTGTCTCACCAAGTGAATAATCTATCCACATTGGATCATATTCTCATATCAAGAGGTAATAATGTACCTATGGGGATCTGATAAACTATCAAAATTAATAACTCCCTATCTACATTGCATGGCCTAAACTACCCATCAGTAAATTTGTATAAGGGATTCCTAGTCCTAGTCATTCTGGTAAATTAAATTAATCCTAATTCGTGAATGAGCATTTCCTTGTCGCAGGCTCGCAATAGTACGGCTAACTTAAGTACTATCACGAGTTCGCATGATTTGCGAAAGCAGACCTGCATGGACCACCAAAAAACTTGTCACGACTCGCACCCGTTTTTTTTTCTTTTTCTAAACGGATACGAGACGTGTCCAAGCCAGCCTACGCCGCAGTGTCGGCGGTAGAACGCTGTCACGGCCATAAAGATCAAAATCATAAATAATGCTCATTCACATAATTAATTTAACTTACAATGATCACAAGTTCTACATTTGTAGAAAAATATAAACTTGTACAAATAAATGAATGACTACAACTCAACTATCTAGCTAGTCTCTAGGCTTTTGTCTGCAAGTATTCCCGTCACTCCCCAAGCTAAGTGAATCCACGGCTAACCTGAAAAATATTGATTTCTAGTCAGGAATGGGATGAGCACAATTCACTGAATGCAATTTCAAATAAAGAAAATAACTATACAACAGAGGTTAGACATCAATTACATGTTTTGAAAATAAATAGGAAATACGAAAAACCAATAGCAAATAAATAGACACAAAAATACTTTCCCCAACTGTTAGAAGTACCTTTGATATGTGATCAGTCTGGGACACTACACCGCACGGTCTACGAGGTCTACTTGCAAGAAAAATAAGCACTGTCTACAATGTCTACTTGCAGAAAATAAGCACAGTCTACGATGTCTACTTTGCAGAAAAATAAGCACTGTCTACAATGTCTACTTGCAGAAAATAAGTACTATCTACAATGTCTACTTGCAGAAAATAAGCATGGTCTACGATATCTACTGTATGAAAATAAACACGGTCTACGATGTCTACTGCATGAAAATAAACACTGTCTACGGTCGGATCACACATCCTTGGTACTTCTCATTCCCGACTCAACAATTTATAATAGAGTATAAAAAAATCACATAACCAATGGCCAATCAATGAAATATAGTAAAGATCAATATCGAAATACAGACAATAAACTGTACTCGCCTGTGGTCCTTTGCTGGTGAAACCGACAATCTAAACTACTCAATGTGCCACAATAGTCAAAACCCATACAACAGTCCCCGAAAGCTAAAATAAACATTACCAATGTTCTCAGAATAGTCAAATTAGCCAGGATCGCCTGTCTTTAAGTCCAATTCTGGACACAGGAGCAAAACGGTAATTTTGGACCAAAATAGTGTCCGCCGTTGGACCCGCTTTGCACCGAAAAGCGTACCAGAGTCAACGGTCTCTAAAGTCGTCAAACTATATGTCTACAGATCCGGTTTTCTGATACGAACCCAAACGTATGTCCAAAGTTGGATTCCGGCGGACCGTGCACAAAATCGCCCGTTGAGTAGGACCGTGGGGCCCGCAAAACGACGTACGATT
This sequence comes from Iris pallida, assembly GCA_029216955.1. Taxonomy (NCBI): domain Eukaryota; kingdom Viridiplantae; phylum Streptophyta; class Magnoliopsida; order Asparagales; family Iridaceae; genus Iris; species Iris pallida. Next base: position 8,374,892 of record JANAVB010021599.1, read on the forward strand.
CAACTGTCTCAGAATTGGACCAAACTTGGCATACAGGACCAGAAAAATAATACGGTCCTGTTGGCGTAAGTTTCGTCTCGATCTGACGAGCGTGCACAAAGTAATTAGGAAATTTGCACAGAGGCCGATACGGTAAATTTCGACGGATACGCATCAAATTCGTCGCGCACACGCGACAAATTTGAATTCCGTAAAAGCCCACACGACCACGAAGTCGATATGCAGCTTTTGATGCTTTCAGTTCATGACCACGTCACCCGGATTGGCGGGACGCACGTCGTGTGGATGAATTTTTATGTTTTTAAAACAGGTTCTCGTCAAAGTTCGGGATTCAACTTCTCGACACGTAGTCGATGGTTTTGGCTTCTGTAAAAACTTTTGTAAAGGCCTATAGGTCATCTAAACATGTGTTCAAGTGGATTTTATAAACAGTCACTGGATCGATCGAAATCGATCCTCGAATACGGGTGATTGGACTGTTTTTGTGTTCTGTTTTTGGACGGGTTTTCACTCGACTTTGAGTCGATTTTTTTTGGCAATCCAGCGTAGGAGAATTAAACCTATTTGAAGGAATTCTATAGGGTATAAATGGGCTACGTACCAGCGCAAACGGCTCGGAAAACGGCGAAGCGTGGTGGCGGGGAAGTCGACGTGAAGTCGGCTCCATCAACCGCTACTACTGCTCTTACGCGCGTGTGCGCGCGGATGGTCCCAGCGCCTGGCCGGACGGCGGCGACGGCCCGCGGCAGCGCACGGAGGTCGGGATGGGTTCGCCAGGCTGGGGTCGACTGCTGGGTTAGGGTTTCTTCTTTCGTGTACGCGTATGTGTATATATATACACGGAGAACGAAAGCTCGGGTCGGGGTTCAGCGCTCGGTTCTATGGTCACAGCAGGGAATTCAGATCGGGGTTCGTGGGCTCAATGCTGGGCTCGGCCCTGGGTTTGCGGTGCTGGAATTTGAGATGGCTGTGTTAGTTTAATTCTTTTTTTTTGTTTTCTTTTTTTCTATTTCCTATTCTCTCTCTCTCTATATATATATATATATATATATATATATATATATATATATATATATATATATATATATATACACACACACACACGTATTTATCTTTATATTTATCTATATATAGACACTTATATAATATTTTCGTATATACACATTTATATGTATATACTTACATAATACTATATATACACATATATGTATATATACGTATATTTATATATATACACATACACATATATTTATATTTACGTATATTTATATATATACACATACATTTTTATATATATTTACATATACCTGCACACATATTTTTATGTAATGTATTTATATATACATACAAATACACCTATATAATATATTTATATATATACATACAATACACACCTATATAATATATTTATATATATACAAATATACAAATATTTACACAAAATATATGTCCCTATATTTTCCTATATATACATACTTGTCTACATGTACGTGCTTTGCACGTATTTTAATTAGGATATCATAAGGTCAGCTGTCGCCTTTCTGTCTTTTTCATGTGACTATTCACGTATGTGTGCTCCCTAACTCCACAAGGACTTAAGTCATCTACCGTAATAATTAACTAAATAATTATTTATAAAATCTAAAAATCACCATTCGAATAAAATAATAAAATATTTTTAAATTTTAGGGAAGGGAAGCTACAACTAGTCAAAGCACGCAACTGCACTATCCGTGCCATGATTTCTAGTCATCTTGCACTCCAAAACTTAACCATGACTAAGACCTTCTATAATAATAATTACTTAATTAAATATTTACAAAATTTTAAAAATTACTATTTTAGTCAAATAAATATTAAAAATTACTATTTCAGTCATTATTTCAGGCAAATCAATATTTTCAAAATTCAAAATATTTTCTAAAAATCACTATTTCCGATAACGAAACATAAATCTAAATGAAGAATGTAATGGCCTAGAGCTTCCAGAAGTCAACTCACGGTCAATGGAAGATCAAGATCTGTCTCAGCTAGCATCGCTGTATAGTCTAAGAATGTGGGGGCATAACAACTCCTAAAAATATAGTTATCCAATCAGGATTGGAGCGAAGTACATAAACTAACATCAGTTCCATCAAATGATAAAAACTATAAAACAGTTATAGCAAGTAATTCATGATGTGTAAGGATGACTGAAGCAGCAAATGAATTAGAGCAGTAGTTAAAAAAGGCAATAATAATAAGCATGGTGAATCAAGAGAGTATAACAATAAATACAGTAAATAAAGATAACTCAGTTAATGTAGATATATTGTGCCCAACAAGTATAATATAATCACCAGGAATGTAACTAAACTAGTGTGTTTGAAATACCACATTTGACATGTAAACGACTAGGAGGTAATACGGCTCATCGCACGTGAGCTGTGCTACTGCTATCGTTCTAGATTAGACCAGTAAGGGGTGATTCCCGCATGTTTAGGAAGTTTACATGTCTACCCAAGTATTTCTCCGTCCGACTAGTACAAGTGAATCTATATTCCGACACGTAAATCAAGTACAAGGCCAGCCAAAAAGTAAGTGATGGTAGTATGTGATTCCAAAAATAGAGGCCAGTCAAGTAAGATACACGTGTCATAAGAAATGAATCCAGAAATACCAATCCATATTACCATCGTGTCACGAATCAAGTAATATAATACTATAGACCAGAATCATAAAAATTATCAAATAATGGAAACTATCAAAGAATGTACTCGCCTCAATTTGCTGGAGTCGACGTGTATGATACGAACATGTCGGCACAGAATAGGTAGCGATGCTATGCTCCACAAGATAGTCCCAAATGATGGCACTAGGGGTTCCATTGGGTCCAAAATAGTCCAAATAGCCTAGTTTGGTATATAGAAGTCCAAAATTAGAGTTGACACGATTATCGATGATCAATGAATAAAATGAATATAGTAGTCACGATTGATGATTTAAGGGAAAAACATAACTAAATATGTATAATTATCTTTAAAAATTATTTATGATATTTAGAAACTATATTTCATAAATAAACTATTTTTTAGATAATATTTTATAACCTAGAAAATTATTTACAATACCTTTATATATATATATATATATATTTTATATATATTTATATATATATATATATATATATATATATATATATATATATATATATATATATATATATATTTGAATAAAGGTAATTATATTCAAATGGTGAAGGTGAGAATTTACAAACAGATAAAACCCAGCTCAGTGGCTCGATCCCCACATACAAAAGGGCAGTAGCATCAATCCCCTCCCCAGGCTGCTGTCCTCACCCATGTCTTCCAGTGGTAAGGCAGACAATATCCGCTTCAATGTTGCTCAGTATGGACGTCATCGAATAGGAGACACCTTCGAAGATTCTTCTATTTCGTTCACGCCATAGGTGCCAAACTGTGGAGTGGAGACGAAGCTTAGCCATATGGAGCCAAAGGGGTCCCCTCCTTCTATTCTTATGGATCTCTTCCAGATTAGTAAGCACCCCGGTTTTTGCCTCTCCATGCAACTTCAACATAGATTTTTGCGCAGCCCAGACATGTTTCGTCAGCCGACACCCAAACACCAAGTGATCAGCCGTCTCGTTATCAATACCACAGAGAATGCAAATAGGTGAGAAGATTTGAATACCAAACCTACTCAAATGATCCAAAGTCAGGAGCCTTCCCTTCACCAGCTTATACATGCAGTGTTGTGAGTTACTAGCAGCGTCTTGGAACCAAATATATGAGGACTAGATATCTGGAAGGGCAGTAGGACTAACCGCTTTACACACAGCTCCAACTTTGAACTTACCATTGGTATCGTCCCACCTCCAGTAGTTGGGTCCAATCTCCTTTTCAATGGTCACCTCCAGAATACAAGTTGGTTTAAGGCACGATGTCACGAACTTAGTATTTTAAGGCACGAGCCACGGGTGATTCAAATTGAGTTTGGAAAAAGGGCTATCAAATAGTCGTTCATGAGTTGAGTAAAATGATAAGGCAACATGGAAGAATACTCACGACCATGGGTCGTCGAGGTGGTCTCAAATACTAGAAGTCTTGAATTTGGCCCTGAAAAGATGGTAACATTAGAAGAAGAATGACTGTATGAGACGTTAGTGTAGAAGCATGAAAACTCTCAGCTGAAGACATTCCTTCGCCAAAGCGCAGAAGACTGAGGCTCGCTGCTAAAAATACAAAATAGAAGATATGGAGAGAAGTCCCTTCATTGTCATGTCTACCAAAGTCTAGTACAGACACATCAATACCACACATAAGGGACTAATTCTGTTCTTCTACAAAGGATCTAGTACAGATTCGATAGAAGCCTAGAAGGATCTACAAGGGATGCAATCTTTATCTAAGCGCAGCGTTTCTTCTTCAAAAGACTTGGGAACTCCCATCGCAACCAATACAAGTCAATATGTCGCTCCAAAAGCATAGTAACCTCGCCAACCTGAAGCACAAGCCTACTTGTTGCCTACAGCACAGTGACTCTAGTAGCCCAAAATACAACTTTATAAGTTGCTCTATATGCACAGAAGTCTCATTATCATTCGAAGCCAAGTCCACTCGTCGCATGAAAGCACAGAGGTTCCGTCGTCTCCAAAAGTACGGTCTACTCGTCGCCACAAAAGCACAACAACACTTAGTCCTCACCAGGCGCAGGAAGCATGGATCCACCCCAATTGGTTTGTTTAAACCACCTCTTACAGAGAAGATTGGGATTAAATTATGATTGATATCATATCAGATTGATTTAAATCTTAGACGAGGATCAATTAGACTCCAAATCTAAGATAAAATTCCAAAATTTACTCGACTGTATCCGAGCAAGCAAATCGGCACGCACCACATCTCACCTCCTTCGGTTATGTTTATAACCACCAGAGATCTCGTTTGAGGGGAATCTCGATGTCCGCCATGTGTCAGTTGTGAGACTCGTCTCACTGTATCGGTATTTATATACGGATACGTATTTTGTACTGTGTTTTATATTTTTATGATTTTCGAAACGCTTTTAAATTTTCCCAACTTATAGATTTTTTTCTTGACCGGCGTATCGCCAGTGTACCATTGTATGCCGACGGCATACCTGTCACTCTCGTTTTCTGTTATACTTATTTTCAGTATAGGTGTACGGGATTCTAACATTTGTCAGATGACACGTGTTTTGACTTATCTTTCTTAGCCTTGCTTTGGTTTAATTTTGACTTGGTTTAATTTGGTTTGGTTCAACTTGGTTTGCATTGGTTTAGTTGGTTTAAGATGAGATGGTTTTGTATAAAACTCAAACTTCTCTCCCTCCTCCATTATTTCATTTTTCTTCATCTTCTTCCTTTTCATTTTTTTCTCCAACCTAAGGCAAGTACATCTTGCCAAATATTGGACAAATGTTATTTTGTTTGTTCTAAACTCTTCCTTACATGATTATAAGCCTTTTTAGAACTTAGAGTTTTTGATTTTCATGGGTAGATTCTGTAGATCGAAGTTTGTAATATTTTTGTTTTTTCTTGGTTTTGATCTATTAAACCTTGATATTTTCGAAAACTAATTGTCCTATGTTGTAGGAAATTTCTTTTTAGCCAATTTAGACCCTTGAATGTCCCAATTTCGACTTAAATCGAGGGAGTTATGGCCTTTCTAAGTTCATGATTTTTACATGAACTTAGAGGCTGTTCGGGGAAGAAGAATAGTACATACACCAGTCTTTGGGCGCATAGCCTGTGGGCACATAACACTGTGCATACGCCAGCCTTTGGGCGCATAGCTTCCTTTGGGTGCATAGTTCCCTTTGGGCACATAGTTCCCTTTGGGCGCATAGCTTTCTTTGGACACATAGCTTCCTTTGGGCGCATAGTGCTTCTTTGGGCGCATAGTCTCCTTTGGGCGCATAGTATTTTCTTTGGATGCATAGTGTCCCTGTGGGCGCATAGCCACTCCTTTATGTGGGCACATGGGCTTCAGGCGCGTAGTATCAATATTTCCATGCTTCTACACCACCTAGGTTACGCATATCCCGGCACATCATGGCCCTGGCGCCCTTCTATGTTGGCACCTTCTTGGCCATGGTGCCACCTTGGCCCGTGCTAGCTGGCCCTAGCACGAATGACTGTTTTGAGGTTTTTGCCCATTTGAGCTATTCAGCTGTTAGTCTTGAAAAGCACTCGGACACGAAGCTTGTAGACATTTGTCTTGGCTTCAGAATTTTCTCAGTTCACCTTATTGGAGTTCATATGCGATTGATAACTTCAATCATAGTTTTGATCTTTTGGTATGTTTTCTGTACTTGACGTTTTTGAGGTTTTCTTCGACTGTAATAAATTTTATCATGATTATATAATTTTGTACAGTTAGAGAATAATTATACCCCCTTATATTCTTAACACTATGACAGATTCAATTATTATTTTAGGTCAAGTAGTACTTTTATTTGTTCCTTCTCCTATGCCATGATACGTCTTTTATCTAATTCTTTCTACATGCGATCCTTATTGTTATGTTGCTTAATCTAGATAGTGATCCGTTGTGGTGCACTCATGATTTATGTCTTTTCTTTGCTTTACATGATAGTGACCCGTTGTGGTGCACTTATGTCACACGTTACTTCTCTGTTTTTACTAGATAGTGACCTGTCATGGTACACTCTTGAGTATGTCTTTCTTTGCTTACATGATAGTGGCCCGTAGAGGCGCACTCTTGACAAGTATGTCTTTCTTTGCCTTACATGATAGTGGCCCATAGAGGCGCACTCTTGACAAGTACTCTTTACATGACAAGTAAACCTAAACATGACGTGCTTAATCAAGATGTTGTTGCGACGGCTATTTTTCCCTTGCTAATGTAACTCTTTTGGACACCATGGTTAAATTTTTTGTGTATGCGTGCACAAGCTACATGTCTCGTCTTGCATCATGTTTAGGATATGGATTCTTTATTACCACGGTCAGGGATTCATACTGAATCTGACTAGGATAACAACTAGATTGATCAAGTAGCTCATAAAGAGATTTTCCTGTCACATGCAATCCCGTTATTTGGGCGCTTTAATTGGACTTATAGCCTGCCGACGAGTAGGGCACATTTCCAGCACATTGTCATGTGTTGTACCCCTAAGTCACCTAATACAACTCTCTTAACCTGCGGAAGGATAACTCGGATAGTCTGCAGGGTTTGTGACTGCTGGAACATCTCATTGCATCTTGTAGTAATTAGGCTTGTGATAACCCTAGTTAGTTAAAGTATCAAGCCATACTCATTGTTTGGCCGTGATTGATGGATGGAGTCAGTCCAGTCTAGTTTTGTCTAGGCAGTGTCTGTATATTTATTTCAGTACATTATTGTTTATGCCTTACTTTTGTCGATGAATGATCAGAGGCTAAGTTCTGTTCAGGAGAAGGGTTACAACCCCGGTCCTTGTTTGGTTTACGGATTGTAACTTGGCTTCCAGAATAGCTCCCAAGTCATCTTATCATTTGTCGTCCTATTCAGTACTCAAATGTTCTACATGATCTTATGCTAAACATTGATTGGAGATTAAGTCCTGTTTAGGAGAATGGTTACAACCCCGGTCCTTGTTTGGTTTACGGGTTGTAACTTGACTTCCGGGATAGTTTCTAAGTCATCCTATCATTGTCGTTCTATATGGTTTCCACATGCTCACATGTTCAGTTATCTCACAAGATTTACGTAATCCCTACTCTAAGTCAACATGCTCCCATGACGTGGCGGGCTCCCATGCTTACATGATCAATTGATTTTACATATTCTCAAGCTTCAGTTTACTTAACATGACTACATTGTACATTATGTCACATGTTAATTACTTACGTCCCATGATGTCTTACTTATTGTCTTTTCTATTCTCAGGATAAGTGCATTGGTAGTGCACGAGTCTCGATTCACATATACTTCTTGCTTTTCCTAACCATTGCTATGTTAGCTATTGCTGGTTTTAGTCCATAGTTTGGCTTCCTTTGTGGTACTTACTATTTGGTTCTGACCCTACTGGTTTTGTTTGGCTAGATCTGATAGAGGAGCCCAAGGGATCTTCCATACCATCTACTCGACGGTGACCATCCGGAGCACCAGAGTACCTGAGTGTGTTTCTTGTTTTATTCTTCCAATTGATATGTACATTATTCTTTTGTGGCGTTTAGCCTCCGAGAACGTGTTTAGCTCGTGTTTTGGTTCTTAATATTTAGCCTACGGGCCTAAACATGATGTGCGTATTCTAGACTATAGCTAGAGCTTATCATCTATGACTATTACTCTTGCTAGTTCTCTATTTTGGTATGACTAGCTTCATGATCATCCATGTATAAATGGTTTGGGACGCTTTACTATTGTATGTCTGATGATCATACTTCTTGTTCTTTGTATAATTGCCTGTGATTGAGATACCTAGGATTGCTTGACCTAGGATTGACTGTTGGCTTGTAGAAGTAACCCCCATGTCTTGACAGCTTATATATGATTTTAGAGTACTGGCGTACTTTGGTATTACGTAGCTGGCCTTGTCCGTCCCTACCTGCCAGTATTTTGGTTCTGGGGTATGGTACGAATTTAGTGGTGGCCCATGCAGGTCTGATTTATCAGATATGTAGGGGTTACTAATGTTTAGTTATCTCAATCAAAATTTTCCTTTATTGATATCCTTCGTATTATTCTCTATCTATGATCCTTTGACCTGATATCTGCCTTGATCGTTGATCTCTCCTGTTTTTTCGATTTCATCCTTGTGTCCTTTAACTTTCAGGAACACTGTTCCTAATCCTTCCGATTACCTTGTTCGGGTTCTGCCAATGGCAGGTCAACAATCTTCTGTTAGACCAGTTGTGGAGGATCAGTCTCAGCATTCAGGTGCAGAGTCGAGAGTTGACTCGAGGGTAGAGATGTCAGTCCATCCCGATCATCCCGCTGTGCCCGTACAGTCAGCAGTCCGAGCGAAGGTAGTTCTAGATCAGCCCGATGTACCTGCACTTATAGGGATTATCAAGAAAATGATGAAGTCATAACAATGGCGAGATCTCGTTCTCCAGCAAAGTATCCAGATGTTGATAGACCGAAGTGAGCAAGGAATACCCGACGAATTTCAAGCTGAGGACTTGTATCCAGAGGAAGTACTGTTCGAAGCCAAACAGTACCAGTCATCCAGCTAGTCAGCATATCGAGCCTAACCTACCGTGGAGGCAATACTAGAGCAAGAGCATATAGCTAGGAGGACCGAATCTAGAACTGAGGGTCGTAAGAGGTACCATTCACCCATATCAGGCTTTTTACCCTAACGTCCCTCAACATACCAGCAGACCAACGAGAAGGCGGTGACGCAATCTGATGATAACTTGCTGGAAGTTTCTCAAGACATGATGGTCGTACGCTTTGACCAACAAGCTTTTGAAGATCTCCTCTCTTATGAAAAGTCAAAGACTTCGAAGCGGTTCGTACAACCGAAGAAGACTCGACGTGTTTGGAGGCCTAAGGCGACTGCAGCCAGCAGAATGACGACGGGAACTGCGTCTCAGGACCCCCTCAACGTCAAAGCCACAGAGAAGATCCCGGCTGCTACAGCCTTATCCCCTCGCCCGATTCTCGCCCCGAAAAAGTATGGCAAAGAAGATGGTGGTTCCATGGTTGATCTGACAAAGGAACGACGTCGAAGGAAGCGCGTACCGGTCCAAACCTCACGACGGGAGCATTGCCGGCAAGGAGATCTGTCTTCGACATAATCGCTTTCCCTTCAGGTAAACCTTCGACGGACTCTGAATACTACTCACCTACTGGGGTAGTTGGAAGAGATCCCAGGTAGCTCGCACTTCGTACAAAAAGTGTGTGGCACCAGCGACAGACCAGAGGCCCGTGTTGACAGTAACACGTGTAGCGGACGAAAAGCTATACAAGACTGGCTCTCGCGCTCCGATGCCTCAACCAGTCGAATCTTCCTTCCACTGGGGTACTCCTGTACGTAAGCCAAGCCAAGGGGTACGTCCCATAAAGAGGGAGCCACGCGAGCGGCGTTCCTGCAGGAGCGACAGGAGGCTTCTTCGCCAGACCCGCTCTGACCGTGCTTACATGTAGCTTCCCTGAATGTACAACGGAGTGCTACGACAGAAGAGCCAACCCTCTCCCAAGCAGAAGAAGAATCTATAGCGCAAGACGTGCCTAAATCAAGGCACCCTTATACCCTGGTTACCATCAACTATCGTTGTCAGCAGACGGCTGCGCCATCGCCAAGCAGGCGCTCCATCTTCTAGAGACTCTACTCCACGCCGACTCCACACCAGAGTCCTAACAGGGGGTCGGAGAGACATAGAGAAGACGAGCCCCGCATCGCCACATGCTATGTGGCATAGGGTTCCAGAGCTTTCAAGGAGCCCTCCCAGAATCCTTCTATATCGGTTGCTAAACCGAAGAGGAGGTCAGAGAACAGCAAAGCTAAGGTACCCGATGTAGGTGCGTTCCAAGGCACTCATTCCAAATCTACATTGGGTGCCTTGTCAAAACCTGGGGGTAGCCAGCCTCCTACCACGCACAACAACCACGTGTTCCAATTTGACGAGGTGCAATACGACACGGATGTCTCCATTGGTGCAGCCAGTCACCAGACCGGGGTAGCAACCATACTGAGTCTGGAGAAGATTACAATATTACGGTATATCCTCAGGGCAGCGAGACTCAGGCGTCTGAGCCAGAAAGTGAAGGATCCACGGCTCCCTCGAGTCACCCTCACACTCGGTCTGTCTTTATGGCCGACGGCAATGAGGAAGACAACAACGAAGCTCTCAGGAGTATCGAAGTCCTCGAGACGAAGTTGGATACGCTGACGGACACCATGAAGACCCTGTCTTCGTTATAATCGACCTCAAGAGTAGCATGGCCCCCGCTGCCTCTACACCTACGCGTTATCCTCCAACCAATGACAAATCCGGCAGGTTGCCTACTGCCAATCAGGCAGGACCATCCTCGTATACTCCATCGGCTACAGGCTCCATAATGTCGGCCGAGATACAACAGGCCATCAAGGAGCTGTATGCTCTCCATGATGCCAAAAAAAAGCAAGCAACGCTCCGAAAGATGGGGATCCGACGGCCGTATCCTGCCAAAGGTAGACGCCCTCCTGTACAACATATTCATAGGAGCCCTGCAGGGGATAGCCTATGAGTGGTTCTGCAGTCTCCCGGATGACTGCATCTCGTCCTTTGAAGACCTGAAGACTTGGTTTGTGGACCGATTCTACGAAGGAGGCATGGATATGACCATGTCGACCCTCATGGAAATTGTCCAGAGGGAGAAAAAGCTTGTCCGTATATACATCGAGTGCTTCCACCAGACAACCCTCAGATTACCATACGGCATACCCGAGCCCATGCTTATGGACTCCTGCCACAAGAACATGCTGCTCACTATAAAATTGTGGCACAGTGCTCCCAACACGAAGTGGATGTCTTTCATTACAGAAGCGGATGTCGCACAAAGGAAAACCCAGGACGCGCAGCTCCTGGGGCTACACTTTCCTGCACCCGAAGACAAGGGAGACACTCGTACAACAACAACCCTAAAGACGAAAAATGCAAGCAAGCCATGACCATCAACATCTCCAAAGGTTCAACAGCTGCGAACTTCAAGTCTGCGGAAGTGCAGAGGCCGAGGGAGACTTACTCCTTCAATGATGAGGATACGTTAGAGCACTTCGAGATGCTTACAAAGAGTGGCAAACTGTCCATCTTGCCACCCAGGTGTCCCGATAAAGTGGAAAAGGTGGACCATCCCAAGTACTGCCATTATCACCAGTACGTCCATCACTCAACACATGACTGCTATATATTGAAGGGGCAAATTCGGCGCCTCATTAACGCCAACGTCATATCGTTGGATTATGAAAAGAAGACCGTCATAGCCAACCTGGTTACTCTCCAGTTCGGGAGTTTTCCAGCCACAGAAGTACAAGATGGCATCATCCCTATTCCAAAGGCGACGATGGAGGTAGTCAACCTTCCGCCAGCATGGGACAACGCTCAAGGGCTCATCCTATTCTCTACGCCTCGAGGTAAAGTCATGTGGAAACATACTGACTTGGTTTCCGACATGATGACATCTACGACCATTTCTGCCAAATGGAAGAAAAGTAAGGCATGCCCCATAGTATCAACGTCGACCGACGATGCTTTGGTGACCACCCATTCGACGTAGAGGCAAGAGGAGAGCCAGGCTCCTGACTAGGAAGAGTCTCCACTAAATACTCCCCCTGTCCCAGACATATCAAGAGCAGGTCCTGTCATGACCCGTACCCAAGGTAGGGGTACGAGTACGTGGTTACATCCAACCTATGTCGCAGAATCGACGGTATAACGCTGTATAGGTCGTCTATAAATACTACAACTAGACAAAATATAAGAGTACATGTCATCTCCGCACGGAGGGATAATATGACATAACTCAATCACAAGAACAAACTAGGATAGATAGCACGAAATAGAAATATGATAGAAGGGAAAACTAGAAAAAAGTTCAAGATCCAACACAAGCTCAGAGATATAAACACATCACAGAAACTCAAAATATAATGTAAAAACTACAGTCTGAAAGTACTAGCTGGATCACAGTCCAGGCAAACCTAACTAAGCTATACTAGTCCGGGTGTACAAAGTCTAGTGGCTCAACTATCAGGCCTCAGTCCTAGACTAAGTCTCCATCTATCTCGACCCCATAGTAGGTCGAGCAGTCTGCCTCAGAATCATCTGTAATATATCAACGGTATCCTGTCAGGAAAATAAGCAAGTATAAACACTAACAACAGTTCCATATGAATTGACAAATCCTATAAGAAATAATTATAATAAAATACAAGACAGAATGTAGGATGGCTTGGGAGCTATTCAGAAGCCAAGTTACAACCCGTAAACCAAACAAGGATCGGGGTTGTAACCTTTCTCCTGAACAGAACTTAGCCTACAATCAAGGTTTAGCATAAGAACATGTAGAACATGTGAGAACTAAGTATCATAACATGGTAAGAAAAGTACTGAATGTAGAACTGGGTAGGATATATGATGTAATAAAATAAATATAAAATGTGCCATGAATTATTAGTGCATTATGTGATCGGCTTAGAAATCATGATCAGGCTTTCCATCTGACCGGCTATGAACAAGTGTACAACGGAGCAGGATCAGGCCGGCCACCATGGAAAGCTATGAACAAGTAGGGTCCGCTTTACCCGTCGTGAAACGAGGGTATAGCTATGAACAAGTAACAAGTACAAGTGTAAAGAACAAGTAGGGATTTGATCACACAACCACTAATAACTCCCTATCCTCGAATAGTATATTGGATCCGGACATGACACATCATGATACGGGACTCAAGAGCAGGAGGCCAGCCTACTCCCAAGTCCATGTCTATACAAGTACAGGTAACAAGTCGAGTAATGTACCAATATACCAAGTAATCCAGGAGCGACATCTCATGACAGGATCCGACGTATACTAGTTCGTGAACCATCGTATCAGAAATCAAGTAAGACACTACAACTGAATCGGATATAGCAGATATCAAGACAATAAAAACTATCAGTGAATGTACTCGCCTGTGATCCTGAGCTAATAAGGTGAACAGATGCTCAGAGTAATCACAGACCTAAAGATGAGATATCATAAGTCAAAACAGGGTTTAATAATGAAAGAAAAGCTAATCAAATCATGATATGCAAGTCTAAGTCAAACTAGGTCAAACTAGGTCATACTGGGCCAAACTAGGTCATACTTAGCCAAACTAGAACAAACAAGGTCACAGGAAGTCAATCCAAGTCAAACTAGGTCAATCTGGGACAAAGGTTGACTTACAGTTGACTTTTGGGTCAACTGGTCAACTCTGGTAAACTCTAGGTCAACCCTAGGTCAAACTAGGCAAATATTGACTAATAGTTGACTTTCAGTCAACTGGTCAACTCTGGTTTGATTTTGGGTCAATTTTAGGTAAAGTGTTGACTCGTAGTTGACTTTAGTCAAAAAGTCAACTCTTAGTCAACTTGGGTCAAAACTAAACTAAACTATCCTTATTTAACCATTACCTACCAAGACAACCTATTTCTAACACCATCGTAACAATCAAAACCCCATCTTAGACTTTACCCCAAAATTATACTTTTACCCTCTAAGATACTGATTTGTATCTTAGGATACCCACTCATCTACATCCTAAGACAACTAACGTAGATACTAGATACTAGTAAGATACCAACTTATATCTTACCCCAAGATACCATATACCTTAGCCCTATTGATATCATAATACCAATACCTTAGTTGTAAACCCAATACCTTAGTCTAGGTATAAATACCTTAACTACCAAGATACCAATCTTAGATATCTAATATCTATCCTAAGCTACTAGCTAACCAATAACTTAGATATCTAACCTTAGTTACCTAGGTAAACCCAATACCTTACCTTATAATAAGGTAAACCCACTACCTTAAGGTAAGATAAACCATTACCTTGGTTGGAAACTAATACCTTAACCTCTAATACTAATACCTTAAATATCTAGCCTCTAACCATCCACCCTAAAATATTAGATAGACAATACCTTAGTATCTAATACCTTAGTATAAAGTAAACCCTCTCTACCTTGTAGGTAAGTCCCCTTTACCTTGTAGGTAAATACATTACCTTAAGGTAATAGGCAAATACCCCAAATATCCTAAGATACCACTATGGTATCTCAAGATATCACTCTATATCCTAACTTATCTCTCTAATACAAGATACTAACCAACTCTAACATATAACTTCTAACCATCTATTCTAATTTAGAAACCTAACACAACTAACATCCACTAACTAATATCTAACCATACCATATATGTATATATATCCATCTCTAACTCTAACCAACTAACATATGTCATCTCTAACAAACAACAACATAGACTAACATAACTAATTATCTAACTTATACAAGATATCACTATCTAACTTCTAAGATATCTCTAACCTCTACATAGATTCTAACATAACCACTAACATACTAACATATCCATACATACAACATTTAAATTCCTCTCCACTCTAATACTAACACACATACAAACACATATACCAAATCTACCCCCTCTCTTCTAACACACCCACACACATCTATATACAAACACACTACCACTCAACCAAAACATAAATCACTCAACAAACCACACTAGCCTCAAGTCAAATAGGATAGCATGATCCTCCCAACTCTCTCACCTTCATAACGCACACACACTACACTACCATCTATATAACATCAAACACAGTAGCACATATCCTCTATCAATCTTACTTCTCTCCACTAACCACACACATCCTTATCTCATTCAAACACACACACTATACTAACATATATTGTATAAAAATAATATATATATACATATATGTACTATATCATACATATTTTTGACAACCTATGAAACCTACATTCACATGATATCCATACTAGGTTTATTGGTTACACAAAATACCAATGTCGCATAGTCACTCTTTTACTTAAAACCAATACTGTACCAATTGGGCCTTCACTAAATTCTAGGATTAAAGTATTTGTAGCTCTTCGTGTTAGCTTTCTGAAACTTCACACGGATCGCATTTTCGTGTCCGGAAGCTCCCGGAATCACGAAAACACCAAAACGCGTTCATCTTTCGGACAGCTGACACTCAAACAGTTTTCCAGAAAGTTCTAGAACGAATTTGGCTTATTAAAAATATATTTGGAAAGCTAACTTCGATACGCTTCTTTTAAAAAAATGGAAGATTAATCAGAGTATTGAGCTAGGAGTTATGGCATTTCTAAGTTGCTCTGGGTACTAAAAACGTGGATAAAAATTATGACGAATTTGGGTTGTTTTGGACAAAAGAAGCACATGTAGGCCAAGATACTTGGATACCAATATAGCTATCTAAATAAAACTTATTCTAACCATCCTAACTAAGATCAATCCACTCTCTAACCATCATAAAATGAAATTAAACCACAAAATAGCCTATTTGCATAAACACAAACACATGGGGTGTCCTATATTGGAAACTCCACAAGTAGGACACCAAACCTATTCAAACTTCCTAAAGAGGACTCCAAAGAGCCTCAAATTAAAATCTAATGGTTGTACATGCATGGGGGTGGATCCTATGGATTCAAATCTAACTAAAATGCAAAGGAAATTGAAATAAAGAGATGGTTATACCTATTGGAAGTGGGATCCAAATGATACACTCAAAGGACACGGTTCCGACACGAAAGCTCCTCCAAAATGGACACCCTTCCTTACTTCTTACTCCCAATCCTTGCTAGCACCTTCCTTTTGGTTGAATAAGAAGAAATGATGGAAGATTGGAAGAAGAATGGAGGAATTTGGAGATCAAAATCAAGAGGGAAGCTCTCAAGTTTGGAAAAGAACAAATTTGGGGAAAAAGAGGGGCAAGCGTGAAATGAAAGAGAAGGACACCTCTCCCCCTATAGGTGGCTGGTCATACATGCCCTAATGGGCCTATGTGAAATGTCCAAGATGCCCCTTCAAGTCTCCTTTGGGTCAACTTAAGTCATGACAAGGTTTGTGGTCAAAAAGGTCAAGTTTAAGTCTCTAATTTAACCATTCTAAGCAAGTAGAATTAGTCTAAACTCACTAACTTAATTAGTATGGTTTCTGGGCCATGACTAACTAATTTTGGGGTCCCGTCTAGAGTCTAAGCTACCCGGGTCACTAACACAAGTCGGAACGAAACGAAACTCAAATCCGACTAAACAAATCCCGTAAAATCAATATTAAAATATAAAAATTCCCAAAATATTTAAATATAAAAAATGACCAAAATTATAATACATCAATTTAAATATTATTAAAATAATCTAAAATTCACCAATTAATCAAAATCCTAAATAATTCAAAAGTCACAAAATGACCAAAATATCCTTAGCCTAAAAAGTGGTAATTAGCTAAACTAATCACATGGGTTAGGCCTCCATGGTCATGGTTAGTCTATAGGCTAAGCAGCTCTAAGATTACACTTGCCAAAGAACAAAATCACAAAAGATTAATTTAATGATATTAAAATAATTAAAATTTATCAATAAATCAATAACATGATTTAAACCTATTATTAAATAATCAATTTTATAAAAGTTCAAAATTATCCTCATTTTAGAAAAGTGGTGGTTACAAATCTATCTTCCTTAAAAAAAATTTGTTCTCGAAATTAAGATGGTCGTACTTCTTCTAGGTTAAACCCCATAACAATCATGGTCAAGAAAACTATATCTAAAATATGTAAATTATGGTTCTACTGGTCGTGATATCACGGTCTTGTTTAGGGTCACTATACCATCTATCACAGCACAAAACATCCTGACAGGTACTAATGGAATCGCACAATAAGATGGAAAGAAGAACAGGAAACACAGACCTGCAAACCCGTCACCCGTAGCGTCGGTCTACTCGACTGTCAGCGCAAAAGCCCTGCCCCTATGGGGTATATCCCTCTGATGGTACGGGACACGGTGCTGCACTACAGGTGGCCTAGCTCCCTCTATCTAATCCACGATACTCAAGTAATATCCACACTGATATTCCACTCCTTTATACTAGGGTACCATCTATATGGTATCTATTCTGCAATTTAATAATCATACCCGTCTATCCAGAACCATGTTACCAGAATTCTCGTCATACCAGTAAGTATGGCTGTGATAATCCATAGAGTCCGCAACTAAGGTACATACCTCTAGAATCATGGTATTTAAAATTTTCACATTGCCGCTAGCATGGCTGCGAAAACCTTAAATTCCCAAAACCCGAGAAATACATTCAGACCCTATGTCTTCGCCATGCCTGCTAATATGGCTGTGGAAGACTCTAGATTCCATGACTGAGGCAACCTAGCCCATAATGTTATCTTGGTAGAAAATCAAGTCAATAATGAATACCAAGAATCAAATTCAACAATGAACAAAAAAGTAGACAGAAACTGTCGAAATCGAATTTCGAGATTGTTTATAATAAGATTCTCAAGATTCATCCCAGGAATCTTCTCAAGTCATCCTAACTGTGATTGAGTAACTCTCTATACTGCCTAATCTTATATTCTAACAGCAGGCTCGTAGTAGCACTCTAAGTCGAGCACCACTACGAAATCGTACTAGTTGTGACTCTGACCTGCATGGGCCACCATAAAAACGTGTCATGACCCGCACCCAAGGTAGGGGTACGAGTACGTGGTTACGTCCAGCCTACGCTGCAGAATCGGCGGTAGAACGCTGTATAGGTCGTCTATAAATACTACAACTAGACAAAATATAAGGGTACATGTCATCTCCGTACGGAGGGATAATATGGCATAACTCAATCACAAGAACAAACTAGGATAGATATCACGAAATGGAAATATGATAGAAGGGAAAACTGTAAAAAAGTTTAAGATCTAACACAAGCTCAGAGATATAAACACATCACAGAAACTCAAAATATAATGTAAAAACTACAGTCTGAAAGCACTAGCTGGATCACAGTCCAGGTAAACCTAACTAAGCTATACTAGTCCGGGTGTGCAAAGTCTAGTGCCTCAACTATCAGGCCACAGTCTTGGACTAAGTCTCCATCTATCTCGACCCCATAGTAGGTCGAGCAATCTGCCTCAGAATTATCTGTAATATATCAACGGTATCCTGTCAGGAAAATGAGCAAGTACAAACACTAACAGCAGTTCCATATGAATTGATAAATTCTATAAGAAATAATTATAATAAAATACAAGACAGAATATAGGATGGCTTGGGAGCTATTCAGAAGCCAAGTTACAACCCGTAAACCAAACAAGTACCGGGGTTGTAACCTTTCTCCTGAACAGAACTTAGCCTCCAATCAAGGTTTAGCATAAGTTCATGTAGAACATGTGAGAACTGAATATCATAACATAGTGAGAAAAGTACTGAATGTAGAACTGAATAGGATATATGATGTAATAAAATAAATATAAAATGTGCCATGAATTATTAGTGCGTTATGTGATCGGCTTAGGAATCAGGATCAGGCTTTCCATCTGACCGGCTATGAACAAGTATACAACGGAGCAGGATCAGGCCGGCCACCATGGAAAGCTATGAACAAGTAGGGTCAGGCTTTACCCGTCGTGAAGCGAGGGTATAGCTATGAACAAGTAACAAGTACAAGTGTGAAGAACAAGTAGGGATTTGATCACACAACCACTAATAACTCCCCATCCTCGAATAGTATATTGGATCCGGACATGACACATCATGATACGGGACTCAAGAACAGGAGGCCAGCCCACTCCCAAGTCCATGTCTATACAAGTACAGGTAACAAGTCGAGTAATGTACCAATATATCAAGTAATCCAGGAACGACATCTCATGACAGGATCCGACGTATATTAGTCCGTGAACCATCGTATCAGAAATCAAGTAAGACACTACAACTGAATCGGATATAGCAGATATCATGACAATAAAAACTATCAGTGAATGTACTTGCCTGCAGTCCTGAGCTGATAAGGTGAACAGATGCTCAGAGTAATTACAGATCTAAAGATGAGATATCATAAGTCAAAATAGGGTTTAATAATGAAAGGGAAGCTAATCAAATCATGAAATGCAAGTCTAAGTCAAACTAGGTCAAACTAGGTCATACTAGGCTAAACTAGGTCATATTGAGCCAAACTAGAATAAACAAGGTCACAGGAAGTCAATCCAAGTCAAACTAGGACAATCTGGGTCAAAGGTTGACTTACAGTTGACTTTTGGGTTAACTGGTCAACTCTGATAAACTCTAGGTCAACCCTAGGTCAAACTAGGCAAATATTGACTAACAGTTGACTTTCAGTCAACTGGTCAACTCTGGTTTAGTTTTGGGTCAATTTTAGGTAAAGTGTTGACTTTAGTCAAAAAGTCAACTCTCGGTCAACTGGGGTCAAAACTAAACTAAACTACCCTTATTTAACCATTACCTACCAAGACAACCTATTTCTAACCCCATCTTAACAATCAAAACCCCATCTTAGACTTTACCCCAAAATCATACTTTTACCCTCTAAGATACTGATTTGTATCTTAGGATACCCACTCATCTACATCCTAAGACAACTAACGTAGATACTAGATACTAGTAAGATACCAACCTATATCTTACCCCAAGATACCATATACCTTAGCCCTATTGATATCCTAATACCAATACCTTAGTTGTAAACCCAATATCTTAGTCTAGGTATAAATACCTTAACTACCAAGATACCAATCTTAGATATCTAATATCTATCCTAAGCTACTAGCTAACCAATAACTTAGATATCTAACCTTAGTTACCTAGGTAAACCCAATACCTTACCTTGTAATATGGTAAACCCACTACCTTAAGGTAAGATAAACCATTACCTTGGTTGGAAACTAATACCTTAACCTCTAATACTAATACCTTAAATATCTAGCCTCTAACCATCCACCCTAAAATATTAGATAGACAATACCTTAGTATCTAATACCTTAGTATAAAGTAAACCCTCTCTACCTTGTAGGTAAGTCCCCTTTACCTTGTAGGTAAATACATTACCTTAAGGTAATAGGCAAATACCCCAAATATCCTAAGATACCACTATGGTATCTCAAGATATCACTCTATATCCTAACTTATCTCTCTAATACAAGATACTAACCAACTCTAACATATAACTTCTAACCATCTATTCTAATTTAGAAACCTAACACAACTAACATCCACTAACTAATATCTAACCATACCATATATGTATATATATCCATCTCTAACTCTAACCAACTAACATATGTCATCTCTAACTAACAATAACATAGACTAACACAACTAATTATCTAACTTATATAAGATATCACTATCGACCTTCTAAGATATCTCTAACCTCTACATAGATTCTAACATAACCACTAACATACTAACATATCCATACATACAACATTTAAATTCCTCTCCACTCTAATACTAACACACATACAAACACATATACCAAATCCACCCCCTCTCTTCTAACACACCCACACACATCTATATACAAACACACTACCACTCAACAAAAACATAAATCACTCAACAAACCACACTAGTCTCAAGTCAAATAGGATGGCATGATCCTCCCAACTCTCTCACCTTCATAACGCACACACACTACACTACCATCTATATAACATCAAACACTCTAGCACATATCCTCTATCAATCTTACTTCTCTCCACTAACCACACACATCCTTATACATATATGTACTATATCATACATATTTTTGACAACCTATGGAACCTACATTCACATGATATCCATACTAGGTTCATTGGTTACACAAATACCAATGTCGCATAGTCACTCTTTTACTTAAAACCAATACTGTACCAATTAGGCCTTCACTAAATTCTAGGATTAAAGTATGTTGTAGATCTTCGTATTAGCTTTCCGAAACTTTGAACAGATCGTATTTTCGTGTCCGGAAGCTTCCGGAATCACGAAAACACCGAAATGCGTTCATCTTTCGGACAGCTGACACTCAAACAGTTTTACAGAAAGTTCTAGAACGAATTTGGCTTATTAAAAATATATTTGGAAAGCTAACTTCGATACGCTTCTTTTAAAAAAATGGAAGATTAATCAGAGTATTGAGCTAGGAGTTATGGTATTTCTAAGTTGATTTGGGAACTAAAAACGTGGATAAAAATTATAACGAATTTGGGTTGTTTTGGACAAAAGAAACATATTTAGGCCAAGATACTTGGATACCAACATAGCTATCTAAATAAAACTTATTCTAACCATCCTAACTAAGATCAATCCACTCTCTAACCATCCTAAAACTGAAATTAAACCACAAAATAGCCTATTTGTATAAACACAAACACATGGGGTGTCTTATATTGGAAACTCCACAAGTAGGGCACCAAACCTATTCAAACTTCCTAAAGAGGACTCCAAAGAGCCTCAATTTAAAATCTAATGGTTGTACATGTATGGGGGTGCATCCTATGGATTCAAATCTAACTAAAATGCAAGATAAATTAAAATAGAGAGATGGTTATACCTATTGGAAGTGGGATCCTAATGATACACTCAATGGACACGGTTCCGACACGAAAGCTCCTCCAAAATGGACACCCTTCCTTACTCCTTGCTCCCAATCCTTGCTAGCACCTTTCCCTTGGTTGAATGAGAAGAAATGATGGAAGATTGGAAGAAGAATGGAGGGATTTGGAGATCAAAATCAAGAGGAAAGCTCTCAAGTTTGGAGAAGAACAAATTTGGGAAAAAAAGAGGCAAGTGTGAAATAAAAGAGAGGGACACCTCTCCCCCTATAGGTGGCTGGTCATACATGCCCTAATGGGCCTATGTGAAATGTCCAAGATGCCTATACAAGTCTCCTTTGGGTCAACTTAAGTGTCACGACCCGCTACCCAAATTGTTGGGCCAGGCCGAGTCATGTCCAGCCTACGTGGAGATAAAACGTAGTAAGCTGTTCTAAAGACAACAGGATAAGACTAAATGTGCTAACAGTTCTATAAGTGAAGAAGAATCATAAATACTCCAAACACAAAAGTCGTCGTATATAGTAAAATATCCAAGTACAAGTAAACTGAAATGTAAAACTGGATACATGTCCAGTTACAAAATGATATAGTCTAATACATGTCTACTCTCAAAAGTCTAAGTAAACAAAAGACAACTAGGCGAGGTTTCCCGCAGGAACATCCTCGTAAAACAGAGCCGGGTCCTCGGCAGTATCTCCATAGTATGTGTCGCAGAGTAACTCCTCCTCAGTAAGGACACCTATAACGTTATCCTGTCAGGACGGGAGCAAGTACTAAATCTAGCAAACTAGCATATCAAACATGGAAATGAACATGAGAGGAATAACTGGAAAGCATGGCATCACTCAATCTATCATGGCAAGGACACACGTGTCATAGAGACAGATGTATATGTAATGTTTAAAACTGTAGCAAGTACGTGATCGGTCAATAGATGTACAATGTGCTGGAGGGCACATAATGAAATGTACTTCCGTACAAGTGAAACGGCGACAGATGTACATACGTACAAATTCGCGTTGAGATAAAGCCTACGACAAGGTATACATATAAAATGTCAACCTTGTTCGGTACGTACGTACGGAGAAGGGGACAAGATCACGTACTCAACTATCAGTTTCCCCATAACCCATATTCTAATCATGTGAGAGATACATCAAGACTATTCTAAGCATGGTAGTAACTGAAAGTATATCATGTAGAGATTCTAACTTGCTACCCATGGATCAGCATTCAATATGGTGGGGTTTGCAGTTCATTTATGTGACAATATGTAAAGTTCATAGAAAGTACTTGCCTCTAGCAAAGCAAAACAAAACAAGCTGCAATAACAATGCTATGGATGTCCAGTAACTCGTCGCTGTAGAAGTAAAATATAATAACTTAGTTTTATACTAAGCTAAAACACTAGGACACTAATTGGTGAAACACGACTTGTGACTGGACACCTAGCCAAAATGATGACTTGGCATAGGAGACCAATGTGGGATGACATACTATGTTAACTAACTTTCTAGGGTCTTTATACTAGTGAGGGATGGGGTTCAACACGACTAAAACTCCAAATAACACAAAAAGCTACAAGTCGTAATTAATCAATAAATAAATCAAAAGATCATTGTGTTCTAACAATTATTGAAGTAGACAAAAAGCTTAGTTTTTCTTAAAGTAAAGTACCAAGGTGATCCTTGTTAATCATAGAAATTATAATTTTTCTGGAATTTATTAACCAGTACAAGTATTTTATAAAAATCAGTTTTCCCAAGTATACAGAAAGTGGGTTTTGGTTTCACATGCCAAACTAGTGGCAAAACAGTAAATTAAATACTACAACATTTATACTAAATTAGCTAACTTAACATAGTATCTAAAAACTATTTTTCCATAATTTTAGCAATACTTTAAGTATTTTTAGAAAATCAAAAACAGCAATGCACACAATAATTAATTATCTGCGTATTTTGTCCATGTATATAATTTGAATCAAAGTTCAAATACAGGACCCAAGGCCATGAATCAAGTCCAATTTGACTTGTACAGGTCTTGAATATGTGAAAACACATTTGGGCCCAAATACCCATGCTAGGCTTGGACACCAAATGGTTGCAGTAATTTAAATACAATAAAAATATAATTTGGTAATAGACAAAATAAATATTATTATCTTAATAAGGTAAAGTTATGCATATAGAAAATATACCTACATATCTTTTAAAAGTACATATATATATATGTAAGGAAAAATACTTAATTTATAAGGTATGTATATATGTATAAATATATATATACATATATAGGAAAATACTTAACAATAAAGTGTATATATATATTAATATATATATACATGAAAATATATACATATATACATAATACATACATATATGAATATATATATAAATACAAACATATTTATATAAAATTTACTAACTATAAAATATATACATATATATAAAATACTGTCAAAAGTAGTATATACACACATATATATATACTAATATATATATACATATATATATAAATATATATATAAAACTGAAAAAGAAAAAGAAAAAGAAAAAGAAACAGAAACAGAAAAGAAAAGAAGACAGAAAGGAGGGGGGCTCGAACCCTGTCCTCAGGAAGGGGGGGTGTTTTGATCACTACGCGCTGGCCAGTGGGCCAGCGGCCCGCTGTGTTAGGAATAGGTTTTTGGTTAGTTATATTTAGTTTCGAATTAATTAACATATAAAAAAAAATATAAAAACCATCCTGTGTCCTGACAGTTAAGGACACAGGTATCAACGTGTCTTCGCTTAGCACGACACGTACGACACGAGTTTCGTGTGTCCTCGTCTGCGTTCGTGTTCGCCAGGATACGGCGAACACTTTTCGACCCAACACGAGACACGCACGACACGTCGTGACACTTGCAACTTATGTGTCCGGCCGTCGTAGGGGGGTTCGATGGTGCTGACGGGCGGAGGAGACGTCGGGGTCAGGGCGCTCCGGTGGCGACGTGTTCGCCTCACTGCGGCGAACCTTGTGACGGTGGTGGTAGGTGGTGGCATGCGTCGTAGGGGCGGCGCTCGGGTCTAGCCGAAGCTAGGGTTCCGGTGGGGTGAGAGGGGGTGATGGGGCGGCGCTGGCGGTCGTGGGGGAAATTTAGGGTTAGGGTTTAGGTCGGGGGAGAGAGGGGGATATTTATAGGTGGTTTTCGAGGCGGTCGGGCAGTCGGATTCGGCGGGGGAAGGGCGGTGAGTCGGTCGGGTCAGCCCGCTGGGTCAACGGGGGTGGGTAAGGGAGCTGGAGGAGAGAGAGAGAGAGTTGGTCGGGGGGGTTTGGGTAGATTACAATTAGGCCCTTAGGAAATAGGTTTTTACACTAACGAATTATTTGTGAGAGAATGCAAAACAGAATTTGCATTTTCTAATTAAAATATTTCCTAAATTACAAACTGATATAAAAACAAATCTAAAAATTGCAAAACCTATTTAATTAATTTCAAATAATTTGCAAAGTGATATTTTTATATAAAAAACTCATTTAAAATTATAGAAAATTCCTAAAAATCATATTAAATAATTTTAAAACCAATAATAACATTTAATAATTAATTAATACTAGTTTAATAATTTTTGAAAAATCAGGGGTTGACAAGTCTTCCCTCCTTGAAAAATTTCGTCCTCGAAATTCACAAGGATTGAAGACCCGACAATATTCTAACATAGCAAGTAATACAACAAAATGACTAAGGCTGCGATCGAAACTAACCTCTAAGGTATCAAGCGGGAACGGGTGGTTCCCTCGTAGCGGTTGGATCGAACAAGTAAGGGTATCTCTCCCTCATGTCTGACTCCCTCTCCCAAGTAGATTCACCTGGGGTATGACGGCTCCAACCTACTCGCACTAGGGGTATAACCTTGTTCCTCAGTCTCTTCTCTCTCCGGTCTAATATCTCCACTGGCTGCTCAGAAACTGTAAGGCTCGGTCCGACCTCCAACTCTGAATGATCTAGCACATGACTGGGGTCTGGAACATATCTCCTCAGCTGAGATACGTAAAAGACGTCGTAAACTCCTGCTAGGTTGGGTGGAAGTGCAACCCTGTAAGCTACCTCTCCGATCCTGCCAAGCACCTCGAATGGCCCGATGTATCTGGGGCTCAGCTTCCCTCCTCGTCCGAACCGGATCGTCCCTCTAGTAGATGATATCTTCACTAGCACCATATCACCGTCTGCGAACTCTATCGGCCTGCGACTAGCATCAGCCCAGTATTTCTGCCTGTCCTGAGCTACTCTGAGCCTGTCTCTGATCATCCCGACTTTCTCTGCTGCATCCGTGATCATCTCTGGCCCAAGCATAACTCTGTCTCCGACATCATCCCAAAAGAGCGGTGTGCGGCATCGTCGTCCATATAGCGCCTCGAAAGGGGACATACCAATACTGGCCTGGTAGCTGTTGTTGTATGAAAACTCTACCAAGTGCAGATGGCTCTCCCATGATCCTCCGAAGTCCAGCACGCAAGTCCTCAGTATGTCCTCCAGTGTTTGTATCGTCCTCTCGGACTGCCCATCTGTTTGTGGGTGGTACGTCGTACTGAACTTGAGCCTACTGTCCAACTCCTCCTGCAAGCTCCTCCAGTAGTGGGATATAAATCTGCTGTCTCTGTCTGACACGATGCTCACCGGCACTCCGTGTAGGCGAACTATCTGCTGCATGTATAGCTCCGCCAACTTCTCGGTGGAAAGCCCCACCTTGAAGGGTATGAAGTGCGCACACTTCGTCAGCCTATCTACGATGACCCAGATGGCATCCTTCCCTCCTTGGGAACGAGGAAGCCCTGAAACGAAGTCCATCGTAATATGTTTCCACTTTCACTCGGAAATGGGTAACGGCTGCAACAAACCAGCTGGCCTCTGGCGCTCCGCCTTGACCTACTGGCAAACTAGGTATCTTGAGATAAAACGTGATACATCCCTCTTCATCCCGTGCCACCAAAGATGTTCCAGCAAGTCACGGTACATCTTGTTAGCACCAGGGTGAATAGAATATCTCGATCGGTGCGCCTCCTGCAAGACAGCTTCTACTAACTCTCCCTTCGGCACGCACAATCGGCTGCCATGCCTCAGGGATCCATCCTCTGCTATAGTGAAGTCATCCAGCAATCCAGCTAATGCCTGGGGTCGAAGTCTGCGAAGGCTCTCATCTGTAGACTGTGCCTCCCGGATCTGCTCCATCAATCCTGACTGAATGTCAAGCGCCATCATCTGTATCACTGATCCTGGACGAGCTAGCTCAACACCGAGCTTCTCCAGATCCTCCCACAAATGCCGATCTATCATCAGGTACCATGCCATCGGATGCCTGCTCAGCGCATCCGCCACCACATTTGCCTTCCCGGGATAATACTGTAAATCGATGTCGAAGTCCTTCATCAACTCCAACCATCGTCTTTGCCTCATGTTCAGCTCTTTTTGCGTGAACACATACTTCAAGCTTTTGTGGTCAGTAAAGATTTCCACACGCTCTCCGTATAAGTAATGTTTCCATAACTTGAGTGCAAAGATCACCACAGCTAACTCGAGGTCATGGGTAGGATAATTCCTCTCATGAGTCCGCAATTGCCTAAATGCATAAGCAATTAATTTCCCATGCTGCTGTAGGACACATCCTAGCCCCTTCCCAGAAGCATCACTGTAAATGGTGAAACCTCCAGAACCTGAAGGTAAAGTCAGAACTGGAGCGGTCGTCAGCCTCCTCTTCAGCTCCTCAAATGCCGCCTGGCAGTCCTCTGACCAGATGTACTCTGCGTCCTTCCGCGTCAGCTTCGTCATGGGTTCAGCTATCCTAGCAAAGTCCTGGACGAACTTTCTGTAATAGCCTGCTAAACCCAGAAAGCTCCTGATCTCTGAAACTGACGTCGGAGCCTTCCACGTCTCAACTGCAGCAATCTTTCTTGGATCCACCGAGATTCCATCTCCAGTGACTATATGGCCGAGAAACTCCACTCGGTCTAAAAAGAACTCGCACTTCGACAATTTGGTAAACAATCTCTCCTGCCTCAGAATCCCCAAAACTATCCGCAAGTGCTCTGCATGCTCCTCCGGCGTCTTCGAGTATATCAGGATGTCGTCGATAAACACTACGACAAACTTATCCAGATACTGGTGAAATATCTTATTCATCAAGTTCATAAAGACAGCTGGCGCATTTGTGAGACCAAATGGCATCACCAGAAACTCGTACTGCCCGTACTTCGTGTTGAACGCCGTCTTCTGGATGTCTGCTGGCCTAACCTTCACCTGGTGGTACCCGGATCTCAAGTCTATCCTGGAAAACACCTTCGTCCCGCTCAATTGGTCGAACAAATCATCTATCCTGGGCAGAGGATATTTGTTCTTGATGGTGATGGCATTCAAGGCCCGATAGTCAATACACAACCGGACTGTACTATCCTTTTTAGGCACAAAGAGCACTGGTGCTCCCCATGGAGAAGCACTGGATCGAATGAAACCCTTTTTCAACAGGTCATCGATCTGCTCTTTCATCTCTATGGCCTCCTTGGGATTCACTCTATAGCAAGCCCGGGATACTGGTGATAAACCCGGCACTAAATCTATGGTGAACTCCACATCTCTGTCAGGCGGAAGTCCTGGAAGATCCTCTGGGAATACATCCATAAACTCCCTAATGATAGGGTATGGCAGTGCTGCGTCTCCGACTGTAGCACAACAGTTCGGCTCTAGGCTGATCTCCGGCCCTGTCCTCCTGACACTGAATGGTGCTGTGCCTGGGGGACTGAACAAAATACTACCCTCATGGCAATCTATAGATGCATGGGCATAGCTAAGCCAGTCCATCTCCAATATGATATCATAACCGGGGAGTGGCATCACAAAGAATCGCCCTCTGAACTCTCTCCCGGCTATAAAAATAGAACATCTATAGATAGATCTAATAGGCACTGGTCCTCCTCCCGTCATCACTCTACTAATCTCCGCAGTAGGTGTAGCTACTAGATGATGTTTATGCATAAACTCTAATGATATGAAGCTATGAGATGCACCAGAATCAAACAAACATACAGCTAGAAAAGTATGCAAATAAACATGACCTGTGATGACGTCAGCTAAGTAATCCGGCTCCGAAACCTGCTCCGGCTCCGGCTCAATGGCTAGACTATAAATCCTTCCCTGAGGTCCCTTCTGCTGCTACAGATGCTGCCCGAACCTCTGCTGCTGAGTTGGGAGCGGTCCTCTAGGCTTCGCTACTGGGCACTCTCGAATCTGATGGGTGGCAGACCCACAAGCTAAACACTGCTTCAACCTCTTCCTGCAGACGGTGTGATCATGCCCTGGTCTTCCACAGAAAGAACATATAGCTCCCCTCTGCTGCTGCTGCTGCTGCTGCCGGGGTTCCGGGGCTCTAACTGGCGGGGTCTGATGATGTGGTGTAGGGGGACGGTAAGTCTGCTGGGGTGGCGTCGGCGCTCTCTGCTGGAAAGCCTGACGCTTGGACGGTCCCTCATGATGTACAGAAGCCGGCCTCTTGCATGACAGAAGATGCTCCTCGATGCTCCGGGCTAACTCTAGGCTTTGGTAGTAGTCAGTCGTACCGTTCGCCACTATAAGGATGCCAATGTCTGGAACTAGACCATGGCAAAACCTACGGGTCATCTCCTCTGGATCAGCAACCAGACTAGGAGCAAAACGGCTCAAGCGACTAAACTCTCCCGCATAGTCATCAACAGAACGGTTCCCCTGCTGGATGTTCTGGAATCGTAGCCCCATGGCTACTCTAGCAGTGGTCGAGAAGAATTTCTTCTTGAACTGGATCTTGAACTGGTCCCAGGTGGCTCTACCTCTCGCGAACAGCAGCTCATTCCTGAACCAGACTCCTGCTAAGTCTATCAGCAGAAATCCTGCTGCCTCGACCTGAAGGTCATCCGGCATCCTAACTCCCAGAAGCTTCCTCTCTACTGAATCTAGCCAGTCATCAGCTACTACTATGCCCTCAGTCCCTGAGAACTCCTTGGGATTCAGACCCATGAAGACCTTGACCGTCCCCGCTCTCTGCCGTGGCTCTACATGTGGTGGGACCACGGGACGTCCCTCAGAACGCTCCATGCTCTGGCGGAGTAGGGTAGTCTGCTCCTGATGGGTTGTTAGGAACCCCTGGATCAGTGTGAGCAGTTGGGTCCCGTCGAGTGTGACGGAAGCCTGGGTGGGTATAGTGACAGGGGGTGGTGGAAGTATCGGGGCCTGCTGGGACTGGGATGTGGAAGGTGGTATCTGGGTCTGTGGATCTGTGGAGTGGGGGAATGTGGTAGGTGGAGGTGTATCAGTCAACTGGTCAGCTGACTGGATATGGAGGGCCCCATTCTCGGGGGTAACATACTGGGACGAACGAGTAAAAGCACCATCTAAATTACATTAAAAGACTTATAAGGACTTTGTTTAAAGTAAGCAATCATATGCAAGAAAATCTAATTACAATAGCAAACATGTGACATATTTCCTATGTTGCAATCCTAGCATTCCTCTAAGTGTTCTAAGCGTCTTTCCTATTGTTGTCTAATTACCTTAAGTTCCTAATTGCAGGCATGCTTGGTACAATAACGTAACCAAACAGTTTAGTTAGGACTTGCATGGGCCACCACTAAAAACATGTCACGACCCGCTACCCAAATTGTTGGGCCAGGCCGAGTCATGTCCAGCGTACGTGGAGATAAAACGTAGTAAGCTGTTCTAAAGACAACAGGATAAGACTAAATGTGCTAACAGTTCTATAAGTGAAGAAGAATCATAAATACTCCAAACACAAAAGTCGTCGTATATAGTAAAATATCTAAGTACAAGTAAACTGAAATGTAAAACTGGATACATGTCCAGTTACAAAATGATATAGTCTAATACATGTCTACTCTCAAAAGTCTAAGTAAACAAAAGACAACTAGGCGAGGTTCCCCGCAGGAACATCCTCGTAAAGCAGAGCCGGGTCCTCGGCAGTATCTCCATAGTATGTGTCGCAGAGTAACTCCTCCTCAGTAAGGACACCTACAACGTTATCCTGTCAGGACGGGAGCAAGTACTAAATCTAGCAAACTAGCATATGAAACATGGAAATGAACATGAGAGGAATAACTGGAAAGCATGGCATCACTCAATCTATCATGGCAAGGACACACGTATCATAGAGACAGATGTATATGTAATGTTTAAAACTGTAGCAAGTACGTGATCGGTCAATAGATGTACAATGTGCTGGAGGGCACATAATGAAATGTACTTCCGTACAAGTGAAACGGCGACAGATGTACATACGTACAAATCCGCGTTGAGATAAAGCCTACGACAAGGTATACATATAAAATGTCAACCTTGCTCGGTACGTACGTACGGAGAAGGGGACAAGATCACGTACTCAACTATCAGTTTTCCCATAACCCATATTCTAATCATGTGAGAGATACATCAAGACTATTCTAAGCATGGTAGTAACTGAAAGTATATCATGTAGAGATTCTAACTTGCTACCCCAAGGATCAGCATTCAACATGGTGGGGTTTGCAGTTCATTTATGTGACAATATGTAAAGTTCGTAGAAAGTACTTGCCTCTAGCAAAGCAAAACAAAACAAGCTGCGATAATAATGCTATGGATGTCCAGTAAACTCGTCGCTGTAGAAGTAAAATATAATAACTTAGTTTTATACTAAGCTAAAACACTAGGACACTAATTGGTGAAACACGACTTGTGACTGGGCACCTAGCCAAAATGATGACTTGGCATAGGAGACCAATGTGGGGTGACACACTATGTTAACTAACTTTCTAGGATCTTTATACTAGTGAGGGATGGGGTTCAACACGACTAAAACTCCAAATAACACAAAAAACTACAAGTCGTAATTAATCAATAAATAAATCAAAAGATCATTGTGTTCTAACAATTTTTGAATTAGACAAAAAGTCTAGTTTTTCTTAAAGTAAAGTACCAAGGTGATCCTTGTTAATCATAGAAATTATAATTTTTCTGGAATTTATTAACCAGTACAAGTATTTTATAAAAATCAGTTTTCCCAAGTATACAGAAAGTGGGTTTTGGTTTCACATGCCAAACTAGTGGCAAAGCAGTAAATTAAATACTAAAAAATTTATACTAAATTAGCTAACTTAACATAGTATCTAAAAACTATTTTTCCATAATTTTAGCAATACTTTAAGTATTTTTAGAAAATCAAAAACAGCAATGCACACAATAATTAATTATCTGCGTATTTTGTCCATGTATATAATTTGAATCAAAGTTCAAATACAGGACCCAAGGCCATGAATCAAGTCCAATATGACTTGTACAGGTCTTGAATATGTGAAAACACATTTGGGCCCAAATACCCATGCTAGGCTTGGACACCAAATGGTTGCAGTAATTTAAATACAATAAAAATATAATTTGGTAATAGACAAAATAAATATTATTATCTTAATAAGGTAAAGTTATGCATATAGAAAATATACCTACATATGTTTTAAAAGTACATATATATATATGTAAGGAAAAATACTTAATTTATAAGGTATATATATATATATATGTATAAATATATATACATATATAGGAAAATACTTAACAATAAAGTGTATATATATATTAATATATATATACATGAAAATATATACATATATGCATAATACATACATATATGAATATATATATAAATACAAACATATTTATATAAAATTTACTAACTATAAAATATATACATATATATAAAATACTGTCAAAAGCAGTATATACACATATATATATATATATATATATATATATATATATATATATATATATATATACTAATATATATATATATACATATATATATAAATATATATATAAAACTGAAAAAGAAAAAGAAAAAGAAAAGAAAAAGAAAAGAAAAGAAGACAGAAAGGAGGGGGGGGCTCGAACCCTGTCCTCAGGAAGGGGGGGGTATTTTGATCACTGCGCGCTGGCCAGTGGGCCAGCGGCCCACTGTGTTAGGAATAGGTTTAGGTTAGTTATATTTAGTTTCGAATTAATTAGCATATAAAAAAAAATATAAAAACCATCCTGTGTCCTGACAGTTAAGGACACAGGTATCAACGTGTCTTCGCTTAGCACGACACGTACGACACGAGTTTCGTGTGTCCTCGTCTGCGTTCGTGTTCGCCAGGACACGGCGAACACTTTTCGACCCAACACGAGACACGCACGACACGTCGTGACACTTGCAACTTACGTGTCCGACCGTCGTAGGGGGGTTCGATGGTGCTGTCGGGCGGAGGAGACGTCGGGGTCAGGGCGCTCCGGTGGCGACGTGTTCGCCTCACTGTGACGAACCTTGTGATGGTGGTGGTAGGTGGTGGCGTGCGTCGTAGGGGCGGCGCTCGGGTCTAGCCGGAGCTAGGGTTCCGGTGGGGTGAGAGGGGGTGATGGGGCAGCGCTGGCGGTCGTGGGGGAAATTTAGGGTTAGGGTTTAGGTCGGGGGAGAGAGGGGGATATTTATAGGTGGTTTTTCGAGGCGGTCGGGCAGCCAAATTTGGCGGGGGCATGGCGGTGAGTCGGTCGGGTCAGCCCGCTGGGTCAACGGGGGTGGGTGAGGGAGCTGGAGGAGAGAGAGAGAGTTGGTCGGGGGGGGTTTGGGTAGATTACAATTAGGCCCTTAGGAAATAGGTTTTTACACTAACGAATTATTTGTGAGAGAATGCAAAACAGAATTTGCATTTTCTAATTAAAACATTTCCTAAATTACAAACTGATATAAAAACAAGTCTAAAAATTGCAAAACCTATTTAATTAATTTCAAATAATTTGCAAAGTGATATTTTTATATAAAAAACTCATTTAAAATTATAGAAAATTCCTAAAATCATATTAAATAATTTAAAACCAATAATGACATTTAATAATTAATTAACACAAGTTTAATAATTTTTGAAAAATCAGGGGTTGACATTAAGTCATGACAAGGTTTGTGGTCAAAAAGGTCAAGTTTAAGTCTCTAATTTAACCATTCTAAGCAAGTAGAATTAGTCTAAACTCACTAACTTAATTAGTAGGATTTGTGGGCCATGACTAACTAATCTTGGGGTCCCGTCTAGAGGCTAAGCTACCCGGGTCACTAACACAAGTCGGAATGAAACGAAACTCAAACCGACTAAACAAATCCCGTAAAATCAATATTAAAATATAAAAATTTCCAAAATATTAAAATATTAAAAATGACCAAAATCGTAATACATTAATTTAAATATTATTAAAATAATCTAAAATTCACTAATTAATTAAAATCCTAAATAATTCAAAAGTCACAAAATAACCAAAATACCCTTAGCCTAAAAAGTAGTAATTAGCTAAACTAATCACATGGGTTATAACTTCATGGTCATGGTTAGTCTATAGGCTAAGAAGCTCTAAGGTTACACTAGCCAAAGAACAAAATCACAAAACACTAATTTAATGATATTAAAATAATTAAATTTTATCAGTAAATCAATAACATGATTTAAACCTATTATTAAATAATTAATTTTATAAAAGTTCAAAATTACCTTTATTTTAGAAAAGTGGTGGTTACAGGTCCACCTCAAATCCCTAAGGCACCAGAGACAGGTCCATCCCGGGCCCCTACCGTGGACAAGCAAAAACAGAAGGAGGTACGCTTCGACAAACCCCTCAGAAATGATCCAGCAATCGGGCCTATCAAGCCCTACAACTTCAATATTCTAGCACAGCTGGCTAATACTCCGATTAGATTGTCACTTTTCGAGCTCCTCCGTCTCTCTAAAGAGACCCGAGATGCGCTCAGTGAAGCTTTACAGAATGCCGAGTCCTTCCTCATCCAGGTTCAGCCACCGAAAGTAGATCCTGCAGTTTGCCCACATTATCACAGCATGGTCGAAGTGATTCCCAGTATCACTTTTACCCAGCAAGACATGTTGCTAAAGAATAGCCGACACAACCGCCCCCTGTACTATACAAGATATGTTGGTGCCATTAAGGTCGATCGCATCCACATCAACCCAGGTTCCTCTTTGAGCATTATCCCAAGAAGCCTGCTTCAAACTTTAGGGGTTCCAATGTACCGGTTGATAGCCTTGAACACAACAATCAGTGGCTTCAACGCGGAAAAGAGCGAGCCCTTGGGCAAAATTTGCCTGAAATGTCAGATCGGCGACCTTCATACTTAAGTGACTTGCTATGTCATTGATACAGACATAAATTACAACATGCTGCTGAGGTGACCATGGATCCATGAGTACATAATTGTCCCTTTCACCCTACATCAGTGTATAAAATTTGTAGCCAGAGATGGGACTATCGAAATGGAGTTCGCTGATATCGATCCATTCTGGGGACTTGAAGCCTACTGTACGGATGTCGATCTATACAAGTCAGTCCCCTGAGATGACGACAGTAATAATACTGACGACGAGGCAGAGGTAGCTTCAGAAAGCACAGCAGTGGCCGAAGAACCTTTACAGGTTAGACTGAAAGGAAGGCCCCCCAAGGTGTCAACGCCTCTTATTGTTAAGCTTCGGGGCAAAGCTCCACCTTTGCCTCTAGTGATGATGGAAGATGGTCAGGAGCCTATAAGAATGAAGTTATCCCGGAGGTCTCTAAGGCCGACCATAAAGGCGCAAGAGCATCCGACCACCATTCCCTTGATGGTCAAGCTGAAAGGAAGTTGTCCTCGATCTCCTCCGGTGGCAGCTCTAGCCCACACTGACAAAGAACTAGAAGATTACGTCTGTGCCAATACAGAGGCCCACTCTTCCGATGACGTAATCCCTCGGGACAAGATAGAAAGTTGTCATCGAACTACTCTGGCGCATGCTGGAACACCAAGTATTTCCTAGACAATTCTTTGTGTAAACTACAGACGCAAGTAACAACTGCCAACCACGTGAGTCAGGTTGTCCCTGCCCGAGGTGCCTACTTCGTAGTTCCAGCCAGGAAAAAAGAAGAGGAACCCATCATATTCGGTCGATTGGAGCATCAGCAGCGAATAACT
Source organism: Iris pallida (assembly GCA_029216955.1). NCBI lineage: Eukaryota > Viridiplantae > Streptophyta > Magnoliopsida > Asparagales > Iridaceae > Iris > Iris pallida. The sequence goes on from JANAVB010021599.1 coordinate 8,411,049, forward strand.
CCTGAAGACCCAGATCTTGATAGCGACAAAATGCAGTTCTACCGCTACACGATGCAAGCCAACAAACTTATCCAGAAGATGGGCTACGACCTGAATAGCAACAAGGGGCTCAATTATGGCAAAGGTCGGCATCTTTCCATACGAATTCACACCCCAAAGAAAAAAGCTGAAAACTACTACCAGCGTACTCGTCGAGGGCTGGGGTATGTTACACCTACGACCATCTCAGAAGATTCAGAAGAAGAAGTCATGAGGCACTCACACTGTTCTGACTTCTCAATTTGGGACTCCGATACCAGCATGGGTCAAGTTGTAACACCCAGTTTTCGGAAGAGGGTAATTTTGAAATTTTGTAATTTTAGTCTTTTAATAATGATATTTAAATCATTATATGATTTTGGGTGATTTTAATCATTTAAAACTATTTTAAATCATGACTTATGATTTTGGTGTTTTGATAGTATAACCTTGGAGACTGGTTAACCTAGAGCCTAGCCATATGATTAGGGTATTTTGTTTATCATTTCTAGTTTGAGGGTACTTTTTCATTTTTGGGGTTATTTGAATTTATTAGAATTTATTTGAATTTATGGGAATTTATTATAATTTATTTTGGAATTGTTTGAATGATGGTTGACTAGGTTGATTTGACTAGCAATGACCTTGGTAGACTAACCTAGGAGCTAACCCTAGTCGAGTTTGGACTTGGTTAGGTCATGCAACCCTAGTTAGACTAGAGTTGACCTATGGTTTAGTTATTTGACTCAAGTTAGAATATTAAGTCATAAGCCATGACTTATGGTTGAACCAACGATTAATAACTTGGCACATAGGAGCCCAAAGCCCAACCCACTAGCAACCCTAACCCAAACCCAGAGTGGCCGGCCACATACACTAACCTAGGGATTCCCACCCTATAAATATCCTCTTCCATTTAGGGCTAGCCTCTTTTAGGAAAGAACAAGTTTTAGAAAGAGGTGAGTCTCCATCTTCATAAATCCCTAGAAAATTTATTTTAACTCCTTTTTAATCCAAACAAATTGCAATAGGTTCTAATTAGTGTTTTCTTGCTGCTGGAACTTGTTAATCTCAGTTTCATATCAATTTGAAGGAGTTGGGTGACTTTTGGGGATCCACATTGAAGGAGCTTTTGTGTTGAAGAACACACATAGGTATTTTCCTATCCACCCATTAAAATTAGGTTTTAATTGCATAAATACCTAGCCCTAGGTGTCCTGGTCCTGTAGGAATAGGGTTTGTGAATTTTTGTGTCCTGTACGTGTCCGTATCGGACACGTATCAGTGATGTGCGCAAGTGTTTGATGAAATGCTCCAATGGGCATTTCGATTTGTTTTTGTGAAAGTATTTGAATGGAAAATTGTAATTCTGTGTTGCTTACATGTTCCTGTTGATTTGATTCGATTTTGGTGTCGTATCGAGTAGTTATGGACACGTGCACATGCGGGTGGACACGCGCGTGCGGGCTGTGCGTTTCCCTGCTACTCGGGGCCCCTGTAGGACACGACACGGGTTCTTTTGATACAAAATTTGGTGGACACGAGGGGGCATGCACTGACATCATGCCCCCAAAGTTTTGTTGGATCTTGTGTAGTGGTTAGGGAGAAATCCGTCGTGCACTGGAATTGCACTGTCTGCGCAAAGTCTAGTTTAGGCCACTGACACGGCTCTAGTACTCTGGACACGACACGCTTGGACCCAATTCAGGGTATGGGACACGTAGCCCTATGTGGGGCGAACACAGGGACACAAGCACGAGGCTTGGTTGGCCTTGTGTCATGAGCTCGAGGCTCTGACACTTCTCGACACACTGGCTGAATCAGTTGCACTATTTTTGTGTTTTAAATAGTTTGGACACAACTGTGTCGACTTGGATGGACACGAATATGCGTCTGGACACGTACACAGATGACCCTTCAATTACCAACCATTAATTTGTATGAATATCATGTTTTTTGTGGTCGATTTCAAATTCCATTTGTTTACTGATACATGCTCCCTGTTTTTGAATTTTTTGAAATTAGATTCCTTTTTAAATTAAATTTTGATCACCATGTTAATTCAGTACATATGCATTAGTTTACTACAATGTGGTTACATGTTTGGGGTTGATGTGATCAAGGAAAAATGGATTTTCGAATGGGTTCAGGACTGAAGGACTGATACATTCACTGAATGATTTTTTTGAGTTTTATTCATATTTTTTTACTGTTAGCTAATGGTTTGAATTATGTATTGCCATGTTCCTGAGGACTGTGGTTCATTTTAAGTAGGTTTGATGTTCACATTCGAACAGGGAAGACATGGACTGTTGGGTTGGAAGTTTGGGAAAACTGGGTTTCATGATATAGTGTAAACCTGAGATTAAATTCAAATGAATGAACTGTAATTTCCTATTATGTAAAACCTGAGAAGTTGATTAATTGCTAACTGATTTTTCTATGTTAATTGATTCACTGAATTGGGAGAAAACCTGAAAACTGAATATGGTTTCCTTTTCTTTTACTAATAGCATGTTGATTCAGTTAGATGTTTAAATTCTGAGAATTCATGGCATTCTATTAGGTTGAGAACTGAAATGGGATTCCCTTCTATTTCCTAAATTGAACACACTATTGGTATGTCTATACACACACAGGGAATGGGGTTCCCTTCCTATTTTTCTGAAACTGACACCATATTGTTCCCTCTCCTAACTCACACACACACACCCTCTTATTCCCCTCACAGTTCACTCATGTTCACACACAAGCAATCACACACACACATCCTATGTTTTCCTGTCACACAGGAACAGTTTCCTCTCACTCACTCTTCACACATACACACACTCACTCTTTATTTTCTATCCCTCTCTATTATATATATATGTATGTGTCTAAGGGAATATTGAATGTATAATGTAATGTATACATATGTAAAATGTGTATCTATATATATAATATAAGTATGTGTAATATATATGTATCTAGTATAGATACTTGCAATGGATGTATAGATTATATTATGTATATATGTAAGTATCATATATATATATATAACTTGTGTGTGTACTAGTATATATGTATATATATATGTGTTATGTATTAGATTATATAAATATATCAAGAGTGTATCATGTTAGATATAAATATTGTCATGTGTGTATGTGTTATGGGTTGGCTTATAGGCATGATATAGCCTATAGCCTGTGTGGTGTCTGCTTGACTAGTGAGCCTAGATTAGACTTGTATAGCCCTGTTAGACCTAGAGTAGACTTGCTAGACTAGTGTAGACTTGTTTGACCTAGTTGGACTTGTTAGACCTAGTTTGACTTCTAGGGTTGACCAGAGTTGACCAGAGTTGACTTTGGCCTAGATTGACCTAGATTCATGTAGAATGCATTGTAGTGCTTCATTTTACCATTGTGGACTTGTTGTGACTTGTGCTGTTCTAAATAGGAGCCAGACACCTCTCATCGGACAGTACATTTCATCCGGACACTCAGATACCAGGCGAGTACATTCTCTGATCATTTCATGTCCTGCTTAGAATTATTTTCCTGCATTAAATTACTTTACTTGATACTGTCACGTTGGTCACATGGATTAGTACTATATGGGTCCCTTCTTGAGATGTTATCCCTTCAGAGAGCATCGGTACTACATGTTCTGTGTATTTCACTTACATGGCGTATCACTATGCTTCATTGGTTCATTGATCACTTGTGACATGTACTCTCATGATCACAAAGTCTTTCTTGAATCCTTATCCCATTTATTGGGTTTCCCAGAATCCCCATTTATGGGACTACTATGTACCACCCTTCGAGGGCCGTTACATGGAATCATAACATAACCTGGTTGGATCCTTGTGTATTGATTGGGGGTACGGGAGAGTAGAAGTAGACATGTGAATAATATCCAAGTAGTATCTCATCAGAGTCATTCCTTAGTGTAGCATCAGAATCATCCTATGCCATTTACATGTCTATATTGTACTCTGACTCACTAGCCACTGTTAGTTCTTTACTTATAGTAGATATTTCCATTACAGTTCTCTCTTTCTGTTTATATACTGTATTTTTTCAGTACCTGTATCTTACTCTACTGCATGATTATATTTTTTAACCTGCTATGAACTGTTGAGATGTATTGTGCTCGCTCCTGTCCTGACTGGACCTGTTGAAAATATTATAGAGGATGAGGAGGAGGCCTGTATGGATACCTTCTACGGGACAGCTCTAACTGACGACTTTACCCTACTGCCTAGACTAGCTTAGTTAGGCTTTATCTTACTTATGTTGTCTTGAGACTAGTAGTTAGACTTTATTTCTGTCTTTGAGATCTGAGTTGTATATATTCTTTCATATTCAGTAGCTAAGACCTTGTACTCTGGATATCTGCTGAGATGTTATCTTAGACTATTTGATCATCTGTATTTTCTTTGAGTTCTATATCATATCGTGCTTCTTCTTCCTTAGTTGTGATTGAGTTTATTTTCTGCTATGTCACCCCCATTCGGGGAGTATAAACTGTTTAGCCTTATACTGTTAGATGCATTGAGACCTAGGACAGCGTTCTACCGCCGACACTGCGGCGTAGGTTGGGCATTGTTACGTTCTCGTACCCTCACAGTGGGTGCGGGTCGTGACACATTTTTAGTGGTGGCCCATGCAGGTCGAGTTTGTGTAATGGTATTCGAATTAGAGTATCACTATAGCTTGCAGTAGGATTAGGATATATTTTTTTGAAGGTACTCAATCACAGTTAGGATTCCTTGAGAGATTCCTGGGACGACCCTTGAGAATCTTATTTAAACTTCAATTTGAATCATTTCCCTTGTTTTGTTTCTCTCACTCCTTGATTACTGAACTTGATTTTGTTGGATCGTTGTTGATTTTGATTTTCCTATCGAGATGAATTTTAAGGCCTGAGTTGCGATATTTTTCTGATAACATATTTTGACGGGAATACAGGGATGGTAAAACGTCTACTTGATTATGGAACTTGTAGTTTATCGCAGCCATATTAGCTGGTGTGGCGAAAACATAGAGACCTAACTTCGGATGTACGTATCTTGGTTATGAGATTTGGAATTTCTCGCAGCTATACTAGTCGGCATAGCGAGATTTCCAGACGACATGATTGTAGAGGTGCATACCCTAGTTATGGAATCTATCGTTTATCGCAGCCTTGCTTACTGGCATGGCGAGGACTCTGAGTAACATAATTTTTGACAGACGCATATGATTATCAGATTATATCTTGAGAAGGTTTTTTTAAACATATCATCTCTATCGTACCATTCTGTTGTTATAAATTGTACCCCATCATCAATTAACTTAGGAATAGGAGTATGGGTAACTTTAGCTGTTATTATAAACCTTGTGTAACTTTTTGCTATAAAATTCTTCCTATACAATGAATCGATGATTTTTGCTAGTCCTTAACTTGGATTTGATATTATAACTCTGGTTTCAAAATGGTTTCTTCTTTTAAACAGATAAGCAGAATAGATTTTATCATTATTTTCTTCTTGCCATTATTTCTTATATTACCTTAATATATATATATATATATAGTGGACACAGATGCTTGCCTGACACATATGCATGCTACACTTGATTACCAACCTATCTAAATGCATATTAATATGTTAATGTTAATTTCTCAAAATCCTAATAATTATAATATAGGACAGTATCAGTGACTAATTCTCTATTTTTTCAGATTAAAATTGTAAATTAAATTTAAATTTCATGTTATTAGTTGTTGTTTACATCACTACACATGTATGTTATATACAAGGTTTTAATTTTTAAAGAAATTGGTTGAGTTTGGTTGAGTTTTGTGTTGAAATTGTCAAACCTGAGACTGTGTACATATTAAACCTTTAACCCTGGATTCTAAGTGTTTAGTTCAATTTGCAGTTTTAAATGGTAATGTTTGAGCCGTATACATTATTGAGAGTAGGTATATAATGTTAGGTTTCATACTCTTACATGTTAGGTTGTGGTTGTGGTAAACATTGAGTTGGTTTTGATGTTCGAATTTCTCCAAAATTTTGAAAACTGAATACATGTTAACATTTTTACATTGCTTTCAAAATTGTAGTTCAATTTCAGGGCTAATATGTAATGTTGAACTAAACTGAAAGATCGAACCCTTTATTTTAAGTTTTAACCCATGTACACTTGACACTCTATACTAATGTTCACCACTGCCAAGAAAACCTAGCCCTTCATCTCTATGTTATGTTCATATAGCTATATAGGTATATATATATATATATAGTTCTGTATATATGTTATAATATATGTAGATGCATAATTAAATCTCTACCTCTCTATACATATAGATACTTATATATATGGTTAGCCATGCATGTTATGAGTAAATAGGTTGTGTCTTGTAGATTGTTTAACCAATATGCCATGAGTAGTGTAACTTGATAAATATTATTTTAAAAACCCAAATCCCCCTATACACTTTCATGTATATTTCACACACACTCATGCCTACTATCTAACCATATGAACATGTCCATATACACCCATACACACACAAACGACATACCCCTTACATAATGCTAGCTTTTCCCTCTCTAACACACTCTCTACATATATATCGTGATTGGATTTCAATGCTATTGACTATCGTTCCTTAAACTTTTGATTTTGATTTTTTTTATATAGTGCCCCTTTATATATTTTATTTTATTTTTGATAATTACCAATTTTCAGATAGGATGGTAGACTGCCGTACAGCCTTGATGATTGTTGTTTTTATCCTTTCCAGTATGGCACCCATGACCTGAGCCCGTCGCCTGAGAGCAGCTGCAGCTACTGAGAGTGTGCTTCCACCTCCTATTGTTCAGGAGGTAGTGATCCCTCTATCTGATCAGGGGGTGGTGGCACCTCCTGCCATTGAGGAGATGGTGGTAGCCTCGCCAGAGAGTCTTCCTTCATCTCCTGTCGTTCAGGAGAGAGCTGCGGATTTGACTGAGACCGAGAGCCTTTTCCTACCCCTTGAGCTGGTACTCCATATTGTACCACCCGGAGGTTTGTTACTTGACGCAGCCCAGGTGTTTGGATATTTCCAAGAAAGACTGTTGGAGTCACAGAGAGTTCATGATGAGGCCATGAGGGAGCAATACCAGAGGATGCTACGTCTGCCGGACTCTGTACTTCCAGGAGGAGAGCCTAGCTCCAAGAGGGCGAGGAGCAGTACCCAGTCCTACCCAGAGTTTGAGGAGTACCCATATATCTAGCCTATATCATCATATCCAGCCCAGTCTCCTGACCAGCAGAGGCCAGCTGAGCCAGAGCCTATCTGTGCCTACTATAAGAAGTCTGGACACAAGCGAAACTTCTGTAGAAAAAGACTAGGTTTGTGCCTATTCTATGGGTCTGCTGCACACTGGATGCAGCACTGTCCTGATATACCTGCCCCAACCAGGGCCCTGCTTCCAGGAGGGAGTTCTAGTTCTCAGACCTAGCTGGAGGTGAGTTTTGACCTAACCTTAGTATCCTTTTTGAGAATATTTGATGCATCCCTTGCTTGTATATTTTGATACCTTGTGATTGCATAGTACTGTAGCATGGTTGGTGTAACTAGATAAGACCCCAGACTGATATTACATGCCATGACCCCATAGGTTACACTTTCCAACTGTATGATTTAAATAGGTTTTCGAGACTATGATTGCTGGGGACTTGACCTAGAAGGGGTGCGATCATCTTAATTTCGAGGACGAAATTTTTATAAGGTGGGTAGGATTGTAACATCCAGTTTTCCAGAAGAGGGTAATTTTGAAATTTTATAATTTTAGTCTTTTAATAATGATATTTAAATCATGATATAATTTTTGGTGATTTTTAATCATTTAAAACTATTTTAAATCATGACTTATGATTTTGGTGTTTTGATAGTGTAACCTTGGAGACTGGTTGACCGAGAGCCTAGCCATGTGATTATGGTATTTTGTTTATCATTTCTAGATTGAGGGTATTTTTGTCATTTTTGGGGTTATTTGAATTTATTAGAATTTATTTGAATTTATGGAAATTTATTAGAATTTATTTTGGAATTGTTTGAATGATGGTTGACTAGGTTAACTTTGACTAGCAATGACCTTGGTAGACTAACCTAGGAGCTAACCCTAGTTGAGTTTGGACTTGGTTAGGTCATGCAACCCTAGTTAGACTAGAGTTAACATATGGTTTAGTTATTTGACTCAAGTTAGAATATTAAGTCATAAGACATGACTTATGGTTGAACCAATGATTAATAACTTGGCACATAGGAGCCCAAAGCCCAACCCACTAGCAACCCTAACCCAAACCCATAGTGGCCGGCCACATACACTAACCTACGGATTCCCACCCTATAAATATCCTCTCCATTTAGGGCTAGCCTCTTTTAGGAAAGAACAAGTTTTAGAAAGAGGTGAGTCTCCATCTTCATAAATCCCTAGAAAATCTATTTTAACTCCTTTTTAATCCAAACAAATTGCAATAGGTTCTAATTAGTGTTTTCTTGCTGCTGGAACTTGTTAATCTCAGTTTCATATCAATTTGAAGGAGTTGGGTGGCTTTTGGGGATCCACATTGAAGGAGCTTTTGTGTTGAAGAACACACATAGGTATTTTCCTATCCACCCATTAAAATTAGGTTTTAATTGCATAAATACCTAGCCCTAGGTGTCCTGGTCCTGTAGGAATAGGGTTTGTGAATTTTTGTGTCCTGTATGTGTCCGTATCGGACACGTATCAGTGATGTACGCAAGTGTTTGATGAAATGCCCCAATGGGCATTTCGATTTGTTTTTATGAAAGTATTTGAATGGGAAATTGTAATTTTGTGTTGCTTACATGTTCCTGTTGGTTTGATTCGATTTTGGTGTCGTGTCGAGTAGTTATGAACACGTGCACACGCGGGTGGACACGCGCGCGCGGGCTATGCGTTTTCCCTGCTACTCGGGCCCCCTGTAGGACACGACACGGGTTCTTTTGATACGAAATTTGGTGGACACGAGGGGGCATGCACTGACATCATGCCCCCAAAGTTTCGTTGGATCTTGTGTAGTGGTTAGGAAGAAATCCGTCGTGCACTAGAATTGCACTGTCTGCGCACAGTCTAGTTTAGGCCACTGACACGGCTCTAGTACTCTGGACACGACACGCTTGAACCCAATTCAGGGTGAGGGACATGTAGCCCTATGTGGGGAGAACACAGGGACACAAACACGAGGCTTGGTTGGCCTTGTGTCATGAGCACGAGGCTTGGTTGGCCTTGTGTCATGAGCTCGAGGCTCTAACACTTCTCGACACACTGGCTGAATCAGTTGTACTATTTTTGTGTTTTAAATAGTTTGGACACAACTGTGTCCACTTGGATGGACACAAATATGTGTCTGGACACGTACACAGATGACCCTTCAATTACCAACCATTAATTTGTATGAATATCATGTTTTTAGTGGTCGATTTCAAATTCCATTTGTTCACTGATACATGCTCCCTGCTTTTGAATTTTCTGAAATTAGATTCCTTTTTAAATTAAATTTTGATCACCATGTTAATTCAGTACATGTGCATTAGTTTACTACAATTTGGTTACATGTTTGGGGTTGATGTGATCTAGGGAAAATGGATTTTCGAATGGGTTCAGGACTGAAGGACTGATACATTCACTGAATGTTTTTTTTGAGTTCCATTCATATTTTTCACTGTTAGCTAATGGTTTGAATTGTGTATTGCCATGTTCCTGAGGACTGTGGTTCATTTTAAGTAGGTTTGATGTTCACATTCGAACAGGAAAGACATGGACAGTTGGGTTGGAAGTTTGGGAAAACTGGGTTTCATGATATAGTGTAAACCTGAGATTAAATTCAAATGAATGAACTGTAATTTCCCATTATGTAAAACCTGAGAAGTTGATTAGTTGCTAACTGATTTTTCTATGTTAATTGATTTACTGAATTGGGAGAAAACCTGAAAACTGAATCTGATTTCCTTTTTTTTACTAAGAGCATGTTGATTCAGTTAGATGTTTAAATTCTGAGAATTCATGGCATTCTATTGGGTTGAGAACTGAAATAGGATTCCCTTCTATTTCCTAAACTGAACACACTATTGGTATGTCTATACACACACAGGTAATGGGGTTCCCTTCCTATTTTTCTGAAACTGACACCATGTTGTTCCCTCTCATAACTCACACACACACCCTCTTATTCCCCTCATAGTTCACTCATGTTCACACACAAGCAATCACACGCACACACATCCTATGTTTTCCTGTCACACAGGAACAGTTCCCTCTCACTCACTCTTCACACATACACACACTCACTCTCTATTTTCTATCCCTCTCTATTATATATATATGTATGTGTCTAAGGGAATATTGAATGTATAATGTAATGTATACATATGTAAAATATGTATCTATATATATAATATAAGTATGTGTAATATATATATGTATATAGTATAGATACTTGCAATGGATGCATAGATTATATTATGTATATATGTAAGTATCATATATATATATAACTTGTGTGTGTACTAGTATATATGTATATATATATGTGTTATGTATTAGATTATATAAATATATCAAGAGTGTATCATGTTTAGATATAAATATTGTCATGTGTGTATGTGTTATGGGTTGGCTTATAGGCATGATATAGCCTATGGCCTGTGTGTGTCTGCTTGACTAGTGAGCCTAGATTGGACTTGTATAGCCCTGTTAGACCTAGAGTAGACTTGCTAGACTAGTGTAGACTTGTTTGACCTAGTTGGACTTGTTAGACCTAGTTTGACTTCTAGGGTTGACCAGAGTTGACCAAGAGTTGACTTTGGCCTAGATTGTCCTAGATTAATGTAGAATGCATTATAGTACTTCATTTTACCATTGTGGACTTGTTGTGACTTGTGCTGTTCTAAATAGGAGCCAGACACCTCTCCTCGGACAGTATATTTCATCCGGACACTCAGATACCAGGAGAGTACATTCTCTGATCATTTCATATCCTGCTTAGAATTATTTTCTTGCGTTAAATTACTTTACTTGATACTGTCACATTGGTCACACGGATTAGTACTATATGGATCCCTTCTTGAGATGTTATCCCTTCAGGGAGCATCGGGTACTACATGTTCTGTGCGTTTCACTTACATGGCGTATCACTATGCTTCATTTGTTCATTGATCACTTGTGACATGTACTCTCATGATCACAGAGTCTTCCTTGAATCCTTATTCCATTTATTGGGTTTCCCAGAATCCCCATTTATGGGACTACTATGTACCACCCTTCGGGGGCCGTTACATGGAATCATAATATAACATGGTTGGATCCTTGTGTATTGATTGGAGGTACGGGGGAGTAGAAGTAGACATGTGAACAATAGCCAAGTAGTATCTCATCAGAATTATTCCTTAGTGTAGCATCAGAATCATCATATGCCATTTACATGTCTATATTGTACTCTGACTCACTAGCCACTCTTAGTTCTTTACTTATAGTAGATATTTCCATTACAGTTCTCTCTCTCTGTTTACATACTGTATTTCTTCAGTACCTGTATCTTACTTTACTGCATGATTATATTTTCTAACCTGCTATGAACTGTTGAGATGTATTGTGCTCGCTCCTGTCCTGACTGGACCTGTTGAAAATATTACAGAGGACGAGAAGGAGGCCTGTGTGGATACCTTCTACGGGACAGCTCTAGCTGACGACTTTACCCTACTGCCTAGACTAGCTTAGTTAGGCTTTATCTTACTTATGTTGTCTTGAGACTAGTAGTTAGACTTTATTTCTGTCTTTGGGATCTGAGTTGTATATATTCTTTCATATTCAGTAGCTGAGACCTTGTACTCTGGATATCTGCTGAGATGTTATCTTAGACTATTTAATCATCTGTATTTTCCTTGAGTTCTATATCATATCGTACTTCTTCTTTCTTAGTTGTGATTGAGTTTATTTTCTGCTATGTCACCCCCATTCGGGGAGTATAAACTGTTTAGCCTTATATTGTTAGATGCATTGAGACCTAGGACAGCGTTCTACCGCCGATACTGCGGCGTAGGCTGGGCGTTGTTACGTTCTCATACCCTCACAGTGGGTGCGGGTCGTGACACAAGTCCTTAAGAAGATGTTGTCTGCTAACAAGATCATCATTCAGTTAACCGTCAAAGACAATCAGCACAAGCGGTTACAAGAGCTAGAAGCGTTGGATGAAAAGTGCTTGCTCGTGCAGCAAAGGATTGAGCTTTACCAAGCTCGCATCTCTGGGGCCTTCAACAAAAAAGGTCCACGAATGATCCTACCTAGTGGGCGACCTCATCTTGGCAGTATGGAGACCGATGGTGATGATCCACAAGACGGCTGGAAAGTTCGAGCCCAAGTGGGAAGGACCATTCGTCATAGAAATGGTGTACTCCAACGGTGCTTATCGGCTAGCTAAGTCTAATGCAGACTTGCTAATGATGCTCATCAATGACAAGTTTCTAAAGAAGTATTACGTCTGAAGATAGAACCAGCATAGGCACCCACATCCCCTGAAAAGGGTGCCTATGCATTCTGGTAAGGGGATCTCTCGCTCTCCCTCCTATATATTCTCTCAAGTAGATGAAGCACTTCACGTCCATATTACCTCCAGATTGCTACTATACGCCTGGAAGACGCGACTACCATGTCCACATTACCTCTGAGTAGTCGTTCTTCTCGTATCAGTTCTATGATTATTCCGTCGGTTTAGAAAATAGTTCACGTCCATATTACCTCTAGATTGTTGTTATATACCTCGGCCAAGATCAAGTCTAACACGTCCATATTACCTCTGGTCAGGAAAAATCCATTATGAAGATTCTCTCTTTATTCTGGAGGCAAAAGCAAAGGGAACAAGAAGGCTTCTACATATAAAAACATGTGGCTACAAAGACCTATTACAGACTCTTCGTAGTTACATACACAGAAGCAAAAAAGCTGAAATTGTGGTACAAGCTCTCAATAGCGCGGGCGAGGAGGTGATAGAGCCAATCACTTCCTGGTCAAAAGGAAGCCACCGCCCGAAGCTGCTACTGGCCCGAGCCGGGGATGAAGACCAGCACAGGACTCCCCTATCTCCCCAGCTGGCCGGCGAGAGCAACCACAGCAGCAGACCTTGCTATTCCTCGGTCAGAATGACAAGCAATCCTAACCCAGGAAGTAGAGGTCAGTTCTACTACAGATTTTTTGGATAAAAAGATTTGCCACCGATGGCCGTCTCAAGCAAACTCCAGGGTCGTCAGGAGCTGAATATCGGGCAAGAAAGGCCATTGTTGAAGCAACTGAGTCTTCTTTTGAAGGAGGACAATCCTTTATGTAGGCTGTTTGTGTGGTCCAAGCACGAGCCAATCATCGGTCAGAAGGAAGCTTACAAGTTAAGCTAAAGCTCCACTCCATGACAAATGGTAATATTGCGAGTGACCGAAGGAACGTGACTCTGAACCTCGTCTGCTAAAGAGTTTCGCGATCCCTGCAAAGACGCAAGAGGCTCCAATATCAACAAGCCATCAGGAGCCCATGCTCTAAAATGGTGACTCAGGACCATTAATGCTAAGAGCTAGGCGTGACACCAGCCATCATCCAGCTCCTACAGTCTTGACGCGTGTTCATGCTTCTGTTCAAAGTATCCCGAGCTTGACTCAAGTTCGGGACACTTTGAAGGGGGTCTTGTAGAAGCATGAAAAATTTCAGCAGAAGACATCCCTTCACCAAAGTGCAGATGATGTAGAAGACTGAGGCTCAGTGCTAAAAAGACAAAACAAAAGATATGGAGAGAAGTCCCTCATGTCTACCAAAGTCTAGTACAGATACATCAAGACCACACATAAGGGACTAATTTTGTTCTTCTACAAAGGATCTAGTACAGATTCGACAGAAGCCTAGAAGGATCTACAAGGGATGCAATCTTCATCGAAGCGCAGCCTTCCTTCTTTGCGATACACACGCTGGAGGATTGACATCCATCGAAGCATGTTCTGATATTCTAGTGGGCGCAGCCTCTCAGAAGTATATCAGTAATTCAGTACTTTGAAGAAGCCAGAGCCTTCGAACCAGAGGCGCAGCCACCTGCTTGCGCCACCTCAGAAACAAGATGGTGGTAGGGCCTTTCTCCTATTCTTTTATTCTCGAAGCCAGTGTCTGCACTCCAAAGGCGCAGCTATCTACCTACGCCAATCTTAGACGCGCAAGGGTGTCATATCCTTCATTTCGAATCCAACGTTTCCACTGTTTAGAGGCGCAGCTACTTACCTGCGTCCACATGAGGTACATGATGGTGATATGCTCACACCATCTCCATTCTCACGGCACAGTCATCTGCTTCAGATTAGAAGCTTAAGTCACTTCTCTACAAGAGGCTTAGGAACTCCCATCGTAACTAATGCAAGTCAACCTGTCGCTCCAAAAGCACAGTAACCTCGCCAACCTGAAGCACAAGCCTACTTGTCGCCTACAGCACAGTGACTCTGGTAGCCCGAAACACAGCTTCGTAAGTTGCTCTATACGTACAAAAGTCTCGTCGTCATTCAAAGCCAAGTCCACTCGTCGCCTGGAAGTACAGAGGTTCCGTCGCCTCTAGAAGCACGGTCTACTCATCACCACAGAAGCACAGTAGCATTTAGTCCTCACCAGAGGCGCAGGAAGCATGGGTCCACCCCAATTGGTTTGTTTAAACCACATATTGCAGAGAATATTGAGATTAAATTATGATTGAAATCATATCAGATTGATTTAAATCTTAGACGAGTATCAATTAGACTCCAAATCTAAGATAAAATCCCAATATTTACTCGGCTGTATCCAAGCAAGAAAATCGGCACGGGTCACCTCCTTCGATTATGTTTATAACCACTAAAGATCTCGTTTGAAGAGAATCTCGATGTTCGCCACATGTCAGTGCCGCAGAAGCCCGCATCGTACAATGACGGCAGATTCTTTCATATCTCAGGAACCCTAATGCACATCGCATATGTGCTCGATTATCTATAAATAGAATGAGTTCTTCTTCCACCAAAGATCGAAATCGATAGAGGGAACATCGACAATCGATAATTTTCAAAGGAGCAACGATCTCCATCCACGAAGATTCGACCACCCTCACGAAGATTCGACCACCCTCATCTACCTATCAATCAAAGAACCAACCAACCATCTTTAAGGGATCTTCTCATCCAGATAGTATCTTGATCGGTGACCCTAGAGTCCCATAAAAGGCGCCAGAGAACCATAGCAAGGTTGATTCGTCGTCAGATCGTCAACAAAATAAAGTAGCCGCTGTAGTGCTTGATCTCCACCGTCACACTTTTCCAGAAACCTCTTCTCTCTGTACTCAGAATATCCTGTTCAGGACTTCCTTCTTTGTACACAGATACCTTATACGTTCAATAAAGCAAAAAGTTTGTTCAACCTTTTGGTACGTCGAACAAAATGGCGACTCTGTTGGGGACTACCTTCTCCTCCAACGAGAAGGCGGTGACGTAATCTCATGACAACTTACTGGGAGTTTCTCAAGATATGTTGGTCGTATGCTTCGACAGCAGGCTTTTGAAGATCTCCTCTCTTTTGAAAAGTCGAAGACTTTGAAGCGGTTCGTACAATCGAAGAAGACTCGACGTGTCTGGAGGCCTAAGGCGACTGCAGCCAGCAGCATGACAACAGGAACTACGTCTCAGGACCCCCTCAACGTCAAGGCCACAAAGAAGATCTCGGCTGCTACAACCTTATCCCCTCGTCCAATTCCCGTCCCGAAAAAGCATGGCGAAGAAGATGGTGGTTCTATGGTTGATCTGACAATGGAACGACGCCGAAGGAAGTGCGCACCGGTCCAACCCCTCACGACGGGAGTATTGCCAGCAAGGAGATCTGTTTTCGACAGAATCGCTTTCCCTTCAGGTAAACCTTCGACGGACTCTGAATACTACTCACCTGTTGGGGGTAGTAGGAAGAGATCCCAGGTGGCTCGCGCTTCGTACAACAAGCATGCGGCACCAGCGACAGACCAGAGGCCCGTGTTGATAGTAACTTACGCAGCCGACGGAAAGCTATACAAGACTGGCTTTCGCGCTCCGATGCCTCAACCAGTCGAATCTTCCTTCCACTGGGGTACTTCTATGCGTAAGCCAAGCCAAGGGGTACGTCCCACAGAGAGGGAGCCATGCGAGCAAAGTTCCCGTAGGAGCGATAGGAGGCTTCCTCGCCAGACCCGCTCTGACCATGGTTACATGCAGCTTTCCGGCATGTACAATGGGAGTGCTACGATAGAAGAGCCAACCCTCTCCCAAGCAGAAGAAGAATCTGTGTCGCAAGACGTGCCTAAATCAAGGCATCCTTGTACCCAGATTACCATCAACTGTCGTTGTCAGCAGACGGTTGCGCCATCGCCAAGCAGGCGTTCCGTCTTCCAGAGACTCTACTCCACGCCGACTCCACGCCAGAGGCCTAACAGGGGGTCGGTGAGACATAGAGAAGACGAGCCCCACATGACCACATGCTACGCGGTGCAAGGTTCCAGAGCTTTTAAGGAGCCCTTCCAGAATTCTCTCATATCGGTTGCTAAACCGAAGAGGAGGTCAGAGAATAACAAAGCTAAGGTACCCGATGCATGTGTGTTCCAAGGCACTCGTTCCAAATCTGCATTGGGTAGCTTGTCAAAAACTGGGGTAGCTACCTTCCTACCATGCACAACAACCCTGTGTTCCAATCTGACGAGGCGCAATACGACACAGATGTCTCCATTGGCACATCCAATCACCGGACCGGGGGTAGCAACCATACTGAGTCCGGAGAAGATTACAATCTTACGGTATATCCTCAGGGCAGCAAGACTCAGACGTTTGAGCCAGAAAGTAAAGGATCCACGGCTCCCTCGAGTCACCCTCGCACTCGGTTTGTCTTCATGACCGACGACAATGAGGAAGACAACAACGAAGCTCTCAGGCGTATCGAAGTCCTTGAGACGAAGTTGGATGCGCTGACGGACGCCATGAAGACCCTGTCTTCGGTCATAATTGACCTCAAGAGTAGCATGGCACAAAAAATGGCAATGTACTCTTGCCTGACTTTAGATGCTGAAATGCTGATGTTGTCGGTACAACGTCCAAGTCCGAAGCCGGAGTCCTAGAGAATAATTTTGGCTTAACAGATTTATTATATATATATATATATATATATATAGCCAAGGCTGGCTGGGTGGCATTGTATATATATATATATATATATATATATATATATATATATATATATATATATATATATATATATATTAAAACCAAGTCCCGTGGACAATGCCACCCAGCCAGCCTTGGCTATATATATATATATATATATATATATATATATATATATATATATATATATATATTAAAACCAAGGTATATATATATATATTTTTTTTATTAAAACCAAGGTATATATAAAACCAAGGTATATATATATATATATATATATATATATATATATATATGTATATATATATATATATATATATATAGCATACCAAGTTCAGACTTGGATTGTGGGCTAGGACTTTGGATTTAGCTAGTCATTGGTTAGTGAGTAGCTAATTAGTAATTAGCTAATAATTAATTTAGTAATTAGTTGTTAGTGCTAGTAGTTAGTAATTTTTACTATTTTTCTATATTTATTATATTTACATCATTGCCATTAGGGTTTCCTACACTATCCTTATAAATATTGGGGACTCTCTAATATTTTACACACAATTTTCTAAATTCACACGCAAACACTAACACAGCTGCCACTACACCACCAGCTCACAGCCTATAGGAATTTGGTGATTCTTAATAAAATGTAGCTAGTTGGAAAGATTCCTTGGCATGCATGCATATCAAAATGCATATGTACACAACAAGAGAATCAAACTCAGTCACCATTGTTAAAGTTCCCATTTTTTGTACACTTCATTCTCAATTATAGACATAACAAGTCTGAATTGTATCCTCTAACTTTCACACATAATTCCTCTCATCTCTATTCTTGCATCCCCTCATATCACCTATAAGATCTCACTACACAGTGCCAACTAGACAAGGTATTCATTACAGTTTGCCTTTCAATCAAGAACACCATTATGTATTAATTCCTCTAGTATTCAGTACACACCCACATTGTATTTTCAAATAACCATCATAAGTTGCATGGTTTTGCTTTTTAGGGTGCTTCTTATTAAACCCACAGTTCCTATGATTCCCCTTTCTCTTCTTGTACACAATAAAAACACACACACAACCATTTCTCCTTCATTCATTACACAGAAAAATCAAAATCCTCATATATACATATCCACTGTTAACTCTAATTTCATAATCATCAATAAACCTACTGTACCCAAGCCACAACACCACTTGCAATATATGAAGGGAGAAGAATACATCATTCCTACTAGATATTCTTTAAATCATATACCTATCTCTATGAATGGCGATGCACATAAATATTCCTTATGAACACTCAACATGTATATCAATCTATACATCACTCTGCCACTGTTATGTTCTCTCATTCCTTCTACTAACAGTGCTTGTAAGCCCTCCTAGCAGACTATACACATGACAGGAACCCATTTCTTCTTTACTGGCGCCACGCTCTTACATAACCTTATCCATTCCTCATCCATTTGTATGAGGAAAACACACAAAGACACAATATGCTAGTCGTAAAAATCTAACAGTTCCTAATACAAGATGCTAACAACAAGAATATCCCATTTGTTTCATTGATCATTACAGAAAGAAAAAGTAGGAATGCTGGTGAGGATTCTTACGAAGGTTTTACGGGTTGGAGAAGAAGACCCACCGTTAGCCGAGTATTGCCGATGCTCTGGCACACTCCCACAATCAGAGGAGGACTCCTTAGCGGCAAAGAGGGCTCTGCCAACGGTGGAAAGGAAGCTCGGGAGGTGCTTACATCGCAGTGGTACAAACCTCGCATGCGAAAGTTTGTCGACGTCGGAGTCGAACCGCGATGCGCCGAAGTACACCGAGGCTGGCGCAGCGAGTCACCGACGTCAAGATCCTGCCGTCATGTTGCATATTAGTCGAATATGATGTCCTACGAGGAGGGGAAGGCCTAGAGGAGGGGGAGCTCGTTAGAGTTGGCTGCTAGGGTTTTCCAACAAAGGAGAGGGAAAAGGAGATATAAATAGAAGGAGGGACGGAAATGATGAACTGTCGGATACAGGAGGTCGCAGGCGTGCTCCCGCTCTCTGCGTCGACTGCAATTTTTGCAGTGACAGCGCGTAAGAGCGCAGAAGAGGAAGAAGCATAGTATTTTGAATGTATCGCGTAAGAGCAAAAAAAAAAAAAAAAAAAAAAAAAAAAAAAAAAAAGGTTGGGCGGGTTCTTGGGTTTGGTTGAAAACTGCCCGCCTAAATTGAAAACTTAATGGACTGGTGGTTGCCGGGTTTGGGTTTCGGGTTAGCGTCAGTTTGCCCGCCCTCCCAAAGACTGATTTATGGCCAGCTAGCATAAATGGCCTGGGATGAGTTGCTTGGGCTGGATGTACACTCAGGATATGCTAAGGAGTGAAGAGGAAAAAGAAAAAAAAAAAATATAAACAGGATTAAGTTTAGGGCTGTTGGGTATTTGAACTTGGGCTGTGGACAATGAAGGGATGGTTCACCCATAAAACAGTCCATATGTTGGGGCCTAGAGGACTTGGGCCAAGGTCTGCAACAAGAATTTTTTTATAATAAACTAAGCCTATTGTATACACATAAGGTTACCTATAAATATATTACATATCCTAAACAATAACAATGCAAAAATCAAGTATCACTACAATCCTGTTAATAAATTAAGTATGTTTAATAATAAACTAATAATATCAGTGATACAATTAATTAACTATAACTATAAGTAAGGTATTTTGCAAAAAAATTTAAATTTATCATCAAAAATTTGTTAGTAATATATATATATATATATATATATATATATATATATATATATATATATATATATATATATATATACTCAAAATTGGGGGATCACAGAACTCAAGATCAAAGTTGCCATTTTGGAGAAAGTTCCGTTGCGAATGATGGATTTTGCGTAGGGAGGCAGCGAGAAGGAAGATCCTCGAATCGGAAATATTTATTGGGGTGCGAGATGCCAAATAAGTGGAGAACTTCTTATGGAATGTGGAGCAATAATTCAAGGCGTTGCACATCGACGATGAGGCCGATAAGGTAAACATTATGCTCTACTTTACCGATGATGCTATATTGTGGTGGCGTCGTAGGTGCATGAAAACAGAGAAGGATTTTTGCTCGATTGAAACTTGGGATGTAACCACGACTTTTCACCTTAGGGGTGGTTTGGTAATTTTGCATGTTTTTAATTATATAATTATTATTTATGTAGTGTTAGTTAAAATATTAGTTAAATAGAATTAATTAGAATTAGTGTCATGAATAGAATATTCCATTATGCTAGATTTCATGATGGACCACTAGTGGAACATATTCCAATTAAATTCTTTCCATAAGCTTCTTATTTTCTCCAAATTTCTCTTCATTCATTTATTTCATTCTCCATCATTTCTATATCTAGATCTAGAATTCCTACACCATTTCTCCACCCAATCTACTCATTCTTCTTCTATTAGAGAACTAGAGGCTTGGAACACAAAAAGAAGCTTGAAGATAAGTCCAAGCAAGGAGGACCGTGTCTGATTCGACTTTTTCGTGTCCAAATTTGGAGTTCTTCAAAGGAGGCACACACAAGTTGGGTAATTCTCTATTTTCCACCAAATTCATGATTAGGAATACCAATTGGACCCGTATGAACCCTTCCATAGGTGGAGTTGACTCTCTAATACTAGATCTCTGTATTAAAACCCTTCAATTTGATAGATCTAGATTTTTTCCATGAGGAATGATGATTTCTTTGCTCAATTTGTGTTACGAATTTTGACCACCAAGTGTTTGACACTTGTTTCCAAAGAAAATTTTGGTGTCTAATTGGCTTGTGCTTGTGTCCTTTTGTCCAGAATTGGATACGTAGTGATCGTGTTGTGGAACGTCATGATATGCATTACTAGATTTGGTAATTTGTGTGCTTTGGAGCCTCTTTTGTATCAATCCCTCTATATTGTTCCAGATCTAATTGTTATCTTATATATTTATGCCATATATATATATATATATATATATATATATATATATTGGTGTCCCATATGGTTTGGATGTTGGTGTCATGATGGGGTTGGTGTAGGAATGGAGTATCATGGTATACCATGGTGCAGTGTGATACTAGAGTATAATGAGTACGCATATGGGGTGTTTGATGTTTGGTATTGTGGTTGTGTTGGTGCATTGGTGTTGTGCTTGATAGGGGGAGTGTGTGTTGTGTGTGTGTGTGTGTATGTGTGTGTGTGTGTGTGTGTGTGTGTGTGTGTGTGTTGCATTGAGATGTGTTAAAGGATGTATCTAGATATTTAGAGTAGGGGAAAGTGAACAACAACTTACTGTAGCTGATAATCTGCACGACAACAGCTTACTGCAGCTGATAAGCTGCAGGATAGTATCTTACTACGTAAGCTACAAGACAGCATCTTACTATAGCGGATAAGCTGATAGCAGCATAAGCTAACAACAGCATAAGCTGGCAGCAACAACATAAGCTGGCAGCAACAACATAAGCTGGCAGCAGTAGCTGTGGAAAGTAGTAAGCAGCAACTTATCTGCTATGTGTAAGCTTTTGTGAGTGTTTTTGGTATATTGGTGTAGGTATCAAGTGTGCTATTGTAGTATAGTTAGTGTTTGAGTGAGAGTTAGTACCCTGTGATACTTAGGGTATCCATGAGTAGTGTGGTACTATAGTACTCAAGTTTCAAGGGTTGTAGGTAAGTGAGATAAATGTGAGTGTTAAGGTATTAATAGAAAAGTATCTTAGAGTGTATCAAGGTACATAGATACCAAGATACTTGAAATTGGGTAGTAGTCAAGGTATGAGTTAAGATACTAAGATGCGAGTTAAGGTATTGGATAACTAGCTAAGGTATTGTGAGTTACTAGTATATATGAGTCTAGATATGTATATATACAATATATGATACCTAGAATACCTATATCGATAGGGTATGCTAAAGTGGAATTGTCATGCCCAGTCCCAAATTTTACGAGACTAGCACGTGACACGGCCAGCTGGTACATTCTCAAAGTTAATCTCAATCAAAGGAACCCTCAAGAATGCACTTAAGTTGTCTAAGATAGAGTCTAAAATGACAAAATCCATAGATAATGATCTCAAGTGGAAACCAAATGCATTAATGCTGATCAAACAGTAATACATTGATGCCACTTGAATATAAATACAAGAGTAGACAATTTGCATTAAAGTTGGCCAGACCTAAATATAATTATCTGAACAAGCTCATGAAAAAAATTAAATCATGTAAAATTAGGCTATATACTTGTCATCGTAAATGTAAAGACGAAAGAATGATAACAGTACCACTAGTGATACATGAATCCTGGAGATGCAATCGTCCACCAATCTACTCTTCTATTTTATCAATCTCAGTAAATAACTGGAGAAATTACTAGGTCCTCAGAGAACTAGCAAGATACATAAAAACATGCCGAATATAACATTATAAAATATGCAAACAGAATAAGAAATAGTCGTGAAAGAATCAACTAAGATACAAGGAGACTAAGACATAAAGAACCTAAGACATAAGGAATCTAAGACAGTGGCATGCCATACTAGAAGTGGCTAACAATAATTCATGTAAACCTATAGATTGTAGTCAAGGCAAGAACTCTCAATCTATAGTATCTTAATTGTAGTCAAGGCAAGCACTCCCAATCGAGATGGTCAAGTAGCCAATTCTGGTATCAAGGTCAAAACAATCCTATAAACCATAGTCAAGATAAGCACTCACAATCTATAGAATATCACAAGTCAAGTCATACTCAAGTCAAGTCAAGAGAATAATGGTGTAGGACTAAAAAACTTTATCACGAGACACATGTAAATACGAAGAAGACCAATAAACAAGCAATGAATATAAAACAGAAATCAGGTACATGCATGTAAGCTGGAAAAAGGTAAAGTAAACTAAAAATAGGATAAAGCAACATGAGTATAAAAGTATGAAAGAAAAAAAAACAAAAGAAAAGTAGATAACATGTATATAGAATAGACTGTACAAGTTGGCAAGGTATACTTGCCTGATGTGGAATTGACCACGTCCAAATAAGCAACTCGTCAAATCAATGAGCCACGGATGCTGAACTTTCGCAAACATCCCCGGATGCTGAAACAGATATCACCAACGTTCTCAAAATAAGAAAATGTCTATGTTTGACTACCCGTAAGTCCGATTCTGAATACAGGAGTAAAACGATAATTTTTGGGTCAAAACAGTATCTGCCATTAGACCCGCTTGGCACTGAAAAGTGTGCCAGAACATATGGTCTCTAAAGTCGACAAGTTATATATCTACGAGTCGAGTTTTTTGATATGAACTCAATGGTCTGTCCAGTTTGGATTCCAATGAGCCGAGCACAAAATTGCTCGTTGAATTGGATAGTGGGGCCGCCATAACGGCGATCCGATCAACTGTCTCAGAATTAGACCAAACCTGGCTCACATGACCCAAAAAATGATACGAGTCAAATGGCACAAGTTTCGTCGTGATGTGATGAGCTTGCACGAAGTAATTAGAATTTCTACAAAGTAGCCGATATGGTGTTCTTCGATCGATATGCCTCAAATTTCTCGTACACATGCAACCAATTCGAGTTCTGTCAAAGGCTACACGTCCGCAACATCCATACGCACCTTTCGATTCCCTTGAGTTGTGACGAAGTCATCTAGTTTATTGGGACGGACCCGGTATCGATGAATTTTGGGTTTTGAAAAACTTTTTTTTAATCTTTTTTGAACTAATTTAAAATAGAAAATAAGTGTCTAGAATAAAAACTAAAAATATGGTTTGATCAAGTTGTCGAAAACTCTGTTCAAGTGGTTTTCCAAAATTTATGATATTTTGATTACAAATCGACTTCAAATAAAAGGTTTCGGGACTATTTTTAACGTCCAAAAATCGAGTTTTTTTCTCGATTTTGGAACTCGATTTTCGTCGCACATGATGCGAAATAAAATAAACTACTTGAAAAAACTCCGAGAGGTTAGGTTATCTACATACTAGAGAAAATGGCTCACAAAATGAATGAACGAGGTAGCGGAAAACTATTCCTGAACTTGTCGCTGCCGCTGCATATTATTGTTGTTAATGCTGCTGCTGGTGCAGCTATTTATTTTAGTCGCTGCTGCGCGCTATGCGCAGCCGAACGGCCACCCGCGGTGGCGTACGGCGGTCTGGGGTAGCTGGGGCGATGGCGAAGGTGGTTGGGCTAGGGTTTTTTAATCTTTTTTCTTTCTTCCTTGATTTATACAAAGAGGGGGAATCGAGATCAGGTTCTTCTGCTCGAGGAACAGTGTTCGTTTAAATTTTTTTCCCCCTTTATCTTTTTACTTTTTTCTTTTAAACACAAAATTATATATGTATATATTCCTTTTATAACCTAATAAAATCAATCTCTTCTATAAATAGATCTAAAATAAATTTAAATTATTTTTTCTATAATCTAAAAAATCTAAAAAAAATATAAAAATATTTTTAAAGCGATATTTTTTCTATTTAAATATTTAGTGGAAACTATTACTACTATTATTAATAAAATCTTTATTATCTAAAAATAAATATATAATTCCTAAAAGAATTAAAAATAGAATTTAAAACAAATTTGAATATTTTTCAATCAAAATTTAAAATCTTTTAAAATCACCGTGAATATATACTTCCTATTTAAATATTTAGGGCACATATATTTATTAATTATATTACTAAAATTTATATAGAAATGTACTAGTATATATATATATATATATATATATATATATATATATATATATATATATATATATATATATATATATATATATATATATATATATATATATATATATATATATATATATACAGTCCAAAAAAAAATATATATACAGTCCAAAAAAAAAAATATATATATATATATACAGTCCACCCTCCGCGGACCCTATCTCAGTGCTGCTGGTGCCGAAGGCCCTCGTCTCCTACCCACCCCCACAGGCATCATCAAGATCCCCTCCCCTCCTGCCGGTCCTTCATCCTCTCAGCCCTCGAGCACGCCAGCTCCCCCAGGGACCACCAACGCTGTCTCATTCGCAGACATGCTGAGGCCCGATCGTGCCTCCCAGCATGTTCTGATCCTCCCTGACGTTTCGCTCCCGGAGATCGACTATTCCCCGCCTCCTGTGGGACAGTCTATATCGATCCCCTTCTCAGAACCCGACCTGACCTACCGGTTCTCCTTAACCTTTGTCCTCCAGTTCTCCTCAGGCTGCCCCAAACTCCCCAGAGTTCAAGAAGCCAATGCCAAATGGCACTTCAAAGCGGCATACAGAGTAGCTCCCCTAGACCCCAAAAACATTCTCCTCCTTCTCATCTCTTCGGTTGAAGACCAAAGGATTGCCCTGACCCACGACACCAGCAAGGTGGACTCCAAAACCATGACAGTGGTTAGATGGTCCCAAACCCTCAATCCTAGAAAGGACTCGCCCATTGTGGCATCATGGGTCACCCTCCCGAACCCCCCTCTGATCTGCTTCATCCGAGCGGCTCTCAAGAAAATAGTTAACTCCTTTGGCACTTTTGTGGCCATGGCTGAGGAAACCAGGAATCTCACCAGAGCCAACTACGCTAAAGACTGCATAGAACTAGACATCTCCAAAGAGCTCCCCAAATCAATTAACATTGAGTTAGGGAGCCAGACCCATATCCAACCCCTCATATACGACAACAACATCCTCTTTTGCAATCACTGCCATATCGGAGGACACCTCACCAAGTTCTGCTACAAAGCTCACCCAGAGTTGAAACAAAAGAAACATCTTGCCCCCAAGGATCCCCCCCCCCCGCAGAAGCCACAAGAGGAGTTTCAACACAAACGACTCACCACAAACTCTCACCTCAGATTCGTGGACAGCCCAGACTCAATTCAGGCCTCCACCCCCCTCCCCCAGATTATGGCCATCATATCTCTCCAAAACCCAACTCGATATCAATCACCAACAGGTTCGAAGCTCTGAACTCGGAAGACATTATGATCGAAGCAGAGGCACAAGAGAATCTACCACTCGCCACCACCACATCTGTCATGACCCGCACCCACTGTGAGGGTACGAGTACATAACAACGCCCAGCCTACGCCGCAATGTCGGTGGTAGAAGGTTGTCCTAGGTCAATCATCTAACAATATAAATGTACCTGTACAGTATATACACTCCGAATGGAGGTGACATAACAATACAGTCTCAGTCACATCTAAGGTAGAGCATGATAAAAGATAGATAAGAACTGAATGAATCCACAGAGAAAACAATCCAGATAAAGTCTAAGTGTCTAAGATAAATACATATCCAGAAACATCAGATAAAATAACTTCCAGTATATACAATAATGTATTAATGAGAAGACAAGGTAAGAGTCTAAGCTAGCAGTCTAAACCACAGGTAGTAGATCATCTACTGCAAGTGGGTCCAAGTCACAAGTGTTGTCTAAAGCTGCACCATAATGGGTAGAAACCAGAGCCTCATCATTCTTTGTAAAATTTTCAACAGGTCCAGTCAGGATAGGAGTGAGTACAGTACATCTCAACAAATCATAACAGGTTAGAAAATATAAACATGCTAGAGAGTAAGATACATGAAACTGGAAGAATAACATGATGTAAAAAGAGAGAGACTGTAAGTAAATAGCTACAATATATAGAGAACTATCAGTGACTAGTGATTCAGAGCACAAGATGGTTATGTAAACGGCACGATGTTGCACACGAGTAATCTAAAGAGGTTGCACACGAGTAATCTACTGGATTGAATACATAACCACTTCTACTCCCCCGCCCCAATTAATACACAAGGATCTAGCCAAGTTATGTTATTACACACGAAGTATACTCGTACACGAAGATCATGTGAGCACATGAATATACACGATTTCACACGATTTGCACACGAATGTCACGAATACAAAGAGTAAACGATGCTAACAATAAAGTACACGAACATGAAATACCCGATGTATCCGCTAAGGGGATAACATCGCACGACAAGATCCATATAGTACTAATCCGTGTTACCAACGTGTCAGCATCAAATAAAGTAATCTAAAGCAGGAAATATAATCCTAAACAAGATATGAAATGATCAGAGAATGTACTCACCTGGTATCCTAAGTATCTGAAGAGAATCTACTGTCCGAGGAGTGGTGTATGTCTCCTATAGAACAGTACAAGTCACTATAAGTCTAAAATGATATAACAGACGGCTACAATGCATCTACATGATGTTTGGGGTCAAACTGGACTAAAGTCAATTTCCGGTCAACTCTAGTCAACTAGACTAGTCAAACTAGGTCAACTAGGTCAAGCCTAAGGCAAACAAGTCTCACTAAGCCTAACCAGCCTATTCTAGCAAGCACACACACCATCTAGGCTATACAAGCCAACAACACAATCACTAGGCATCCATGCCATATACATAGGCTAGAAGCCATAGGCTAATCACATATTTCTATATAAAGTCTACTCTCACATATATATACAATAAAATATATCCTATTTATATAATAACAAACATTTATACATAAAGTCTACATGATAATATATATCACATATGGGTGTACATATATGTGTGTGATACAATGGGGGTGTGTGTAGAGTGTATACGGTGTAGGGCATGGTGTGTGGGTACATGGCAGCATGGTGTTAAGTTAGTGTAGTGTAGTGTCACATGTGAGTGTAGAGTGAGGGCATGACAGTTTAGTGATAGGTTAGTGAACTGAATTTAATTACAAGTGTCAAGGGTGCTTAGTGTCAATATGGCATATGAGCATGTGAGGGTGTGTCATGTGTTACCACATGACAGTTAGCTAATATGAGTGGTGGCATGACAATTCAGTGGTGTGAGTATATAGTGTTAACATGGAATTCGAATATCAGTGTATGAATACATGTGTGTTTGTGTAGAGTGTTCAGGCATTTGAATCAAAAGCTAGTGAGTTCTCAGGAAAAAAAAAGATGACAGTTATATCTCAACCTAACTATTGATGTCCAATTCGAACCCATATATCACATTCACTAATTCGAATCCAAATAGTCCCTAACACCATTATAACCCATCATTCAACAATACTAACATGTGCTGATTTAACATAGCAAAATTAATATTGAATCTCAGATTTAAAAATGGAATCTAACATTAGAAATCAAATTCAGTTTTGGTTTCCCAGGGAAGAACCCAAATGACTGTATAACCAACAATACCCCAAATTCGAATTCCTATAACTAATAACATCAACCAATGAATCATCCAGTGAGCTAATACAATGTAATTGAATCAACATGGCAAATTAAGCATTTATCAAACAGTAAAAATGAATTTTAGTTCCAGTTTTTCAGTTCTCAGTAATAGGAAAAGACAGTTCCTAATTTAGCTATCAGTCAACACATATAACAGTCCAACTCATAATCCAAATCCCATTACATGAACATAAAACCTAATCTGATATGCAAATCTGAACTAGCAGTGGTTAGTACATATGTAGGTGAAATAATCTAGTGATTAAACATCAAAGAATCATTAGAAAATGGAATTAATCATCAGAATTTGAGGAAGCAGTATGCGTATCAGTCGAGAAATGGGATTGCCCATTTCGAATACAAAATTATGTTAATAATCTAATTAATTGGTTGGTGATATATAAGACAAGTGTTTACGTGTCAAGAAAGGTATTCGTGTCCAACCAAGTGGATACGAACGTGTCCAGCACACTCAAAGACACACGAGTGCACTGCACAGTGTACAGTGTCGTGCACGCATGCATGCGTGTCCCGCACGCGACACAGGCCACGTGGTGACACATGGCCTTGCGTACCCGTACGCCAGGGGTAGGGCTACCCCTAGGACCGCCTGCACAGTGTCCATGACACGTGTCGTGTCCGTGTCAACTGCGTATCAGTAGCGCTTTTGCGCGCGCAACGACAGGCCGTACGGCCAGTACGGGGAGGATTTCTCCTCGCACATGCAACCAAATGGTCCCAAATTTTGGGGGCATGATGGCAGACAATGCCCCATCATACTCACCAATTTTGGCGTGTCCACGTGTCCTGTGTCGGGAGTTATGAGCCCCGTGATGTAGGATACAGTGTTCGTGCGTGCGGTTAGCGTGTTCGTGTCCTCGTGTGGACACGACACGAAACTAAAATTAGGAAGAAACTACAGAAATCCATAAGCAAACCCTAGATCTAGGTTTCTATTCAAATAGATTTGCAAAAACAGCAAATCGAGTCGGTTCGGGCATTTCGTCGAACACCCAGCCTATAGGTTCGATACGTGTCCGATACGGACACATAACCTAATGCAAATGACATGAAATTTCTACAGTAGCTAGGGGACACCTATTTCTAAGCCATCATGTACTAAAATCAGGATTAATCATAGTTTGAGGGTTTTTACCTATGTGTGTCAATCCTCCAAGAAAGCCCCAATGGAAAGATTCCAAATACCAACTCCAAAGCTCCAAATGAACCAAAAACTGAGATTAACCTCCAGAAATAATAAACAACCAGGAATTAGATCCTAATGCAAAAGACTAGGATTAAAAAGGAATTAAAATGAATTTATGGGGATTTTTGGAAGGGGAGAAAATATCTTTTCTTCAATTTCTAGGTCAAGCTCTAAAAGAGGCAAGAACTCCTCAACATGACATTAAATTGGGACGGGTTCTCCTATGGCTGGTCATGAGTGGAATAATTAGGGTTAGGGTTTCCTAAATTGGCCCATGGGCTTAAGTCATGATTAATTAAGTCATGAAGTCATAAGCCATTTCATAAAACCATAAATCATGACTTAAATTCACTAAACCAAATCCCCTCATTCTAAAACTAATCTCTAATGACTAAAATGGGTTAACTCAAGTTAGACTAGGGTTACCATGGCTAGGGTTAGGTTCTAGACTAGTCTACAAGTCTCTATAAGTCAAAGTCACAGATATCAATCACCAATTCAATAATTAATCAAATAATTCAAATAAGTCAAAATGACCAAATTACTCATAGGCTAAAAATGATAATTAAATATCCCTAATCATATGGTTAGGCTCTAGGTCAGACAGTCTCTCGGGTTTCACTAGCAGTACATCAAAATCATAAGTCATGACTTAAACAGTTTTTAAATAGTTTAAAAAATAATTAAAAATCACCAAAAATCATAATATGAAATAAATATAAATAAATAATAATTATAATTACAAAATTTCAAAATTACCCCTATCTGGAAAACTGGATGTTACAACATCACCGTTCAGCAACCCAGAAGCTGACTTAGCCAAGAGTATTCCAGCACCAGACAAATCACGACAAGCCATAGAACAAACACCTAACACACAGGCCTCTAGCCCGAAGGGAGACACCGCAGACCCGTAACTCGCAGATCCCGAGTTCGTTATCCAATCCTCACCCGGCAGAGTTTTCCAGCCCCCCTCAGATCAAGCGGTCTCGGACAGGCAGAGACTCGCCGAAGAAGCCGAATTCTTGGGTCCTCTCAATCCAATGTGCGCTTTAGCAGACTCCGATGGATCCGAAGAAGCAGCAGACCACGACCGGATGGTTGAGACCGGGACCGGCTCCTCAGCCCCACCAGAGGCAACATAAGAGCCCTCTGGAGTTAGCAACAACACCTCCAAAAAACATCGTAGGAAGAAGAAAAATAACAACCAAGAACAACATTCGGCAAGGACCACCAGGTCTGTCGCGAAGCTGCAAAATCTCGACCCTACACCCTCCCTAAATGCTTAACATCTTTTAATGGAATATGAGAGGGCTTGCTAACAAGCCGACGATGAATAGAATCATTAGCCTCACGAAAACCCACCACATCGACATCTTAGTGATCATAGAACCCAAAATTCTTCAGAAAAGACTTAAAGGCATCTTGCTACAACTCAGATTCCAGGCCGCTATGGCCGGATGCCACGACATCTGGATTTTCTTCACTATCGGGATCAAATTCGGCCTCGTTCAGGACTCCAAACAGGCCCTCTCGTGTTGGATGGATCACCCGGTACTTAGATCCCGCTCCCTCCTCTCAGCAGTCCACGACAACTACAAGATTCCATAGCGCATGATTCTCTGGAACCACCTTTTAGCCGCCCAACTCCCCCATACCAATCTTCTGTAGATATGCGTTGGAGACTTCAACACGATTTCTTGTAGTTTCAAGAAGTTAGGGGGCCGCCCGCCTCCGCTCCCGGCAATGGAAGACTTCAACAACTTTATGTTCAACGCCCATGTCAACCCCCTCCCATTCTCTGGCAACGCTTTCACCTGGTGCAACATGCAGGAAGGAGCCCGACGACAATTCTCTCGCCTGGATCGTGTGCTGACCAACGGCCTTTGGTCAAGCATGGACCTCGTCTTCAACCTCTCGCACCTTAACTCCACAGAATCGGATCATTCCCCTCTCTTAATCGAGATCAGCAGAAATGCCCAACGCATCAAAAAATATTTCGATTTCTGGACTTCTGGAGTCATCACCCTCAATTCAAATCTGTTGTGACTGCAGCTTGGAACTCAGCCGATGGCCAAGATCCCCTGGTGAGAGTTGCAGCCAAACTTAGAGCCACTAGTAAGATGCTATCTTCCTGGAGTAAGGCCGCGTACGGTAACATCTTCCAGGCGATCGGAACTGCGGAGGATTACGTGACCAGAGCGAAAACTCGGTTAACCTCGGACAACTCTCCTGAGGTGCGGGCCTCGCTCAATCTAGCCAGAGCCATTCTTAAGTCTCATCTGAAGGTTGAAACGGCATTCTGGTAGCAAAAAGCCAGATTGGCCTGGGATCTAGAGGGGGATCGCTACTCAGGATTTTTCAATGCTTGTGTCAAGGGGCGTAGACAGCAGCTCAACCTTCATCGCATCAAGGACCATAACGGTAATCAGCTCCAGGACCAGAAGAGCATTAAGGAGGCAGCAAAGCAATTCTACTCGTCTCTCTTCGCCAAAGAGATTATCGTCATGGACGATGAGTTCCTCTTCGAGATCCCTAGTACCATCACCGAAAGAGAGAATGAGCAGCTACTTGTCACCCCTTTTGAGGAAGAACTCAAGTCGACGATTTGGTCTCTTGATGTCCATAGTGCTCCCGGGCCAGATGGGTTCTCCGGGGTATTTTTTCGTACTTGTTGGGACATCATCTCCCCGGACCTGCTGGAAGCCACTACAGCCTTCTTCCAAGGGGCGAGATACCTGAAATCCATATCCAGGGCAAACCTCATCCTGATTCACAAAAAAGAAAATCCGGAGACCTTCAGAGACTTTCGGCCTATAAGCTTATGCAACTTCATCAACAAGATCACCTCCAAGATCATCGCCAATCGCATGTCCGACCTCCTACCCATGATCATCTCAGAAGAGAAGAGCGGCTTTGTCAAGGGGCGAAACATCATTGACAACATCCTCCTCGCCTAAGAATTGGTCACCTGCATGAAATTCCCCGCTAGAGGTGGCAACGTCGCCATCAAACTAGACATAAAAAAAGCTTACGATCGGCTGTTCTGGCAATTCATGGTACGGGTATTCAGAGCCTTCGATTTCTCAGAACCCTGTATTGACATTGTCTTCAGATCCATCAGCAACTCCTGGTTCTCCACCGTTATCAATGGCCAAGCGGAAGGCTTCTTCCCTTCCAGCCGTGGCGTGCGTCAGGGAGACCCTATGTCTGCCACCATCTTCATCATCACCGCCGAAGCTCTCAGCAGAAACCTCAAAAGCTTGACAAACAACCCTCAATTCCATAATTCCACACCACCACAGGCTGTCCCATCATCACTCACCTCGCTTACGCCGATGATGTCCTCACTTTCTCTTCAGGCGACATCGGATCCATAGAGGTTGTTCATCGGACGCTGGAGAGATACGCCTCATGTTCGGGTCAACGGGTCATCTACACCCACTACAAAACGGACAGGTTCTACTCCACCAGGCTATCCAACTTGACTTCCTTTGCCACCACATATCCCCCATTCTTCTACTTAGGCTGTCCGTTAGTTTACGGCAAGTCCAACTCTAGCATTTTCGAGCCTCTTGTGACCTCCATCAGAAAGAAGATCGAGGGCTGGCACAACGCAACCCTTTCCCCGAATGGGAAGATGATCCTGATCAAACACGTTCTCTCCTCCATCATAATCCACACACTGGCAGTCTGCAGCCCCCCCCAAGAAGGTACTATCCTCGTTCGAGTCCCTCTTTGCTAGATTCTTTTGGGGCCACACCCAAGGTGAAGACAGGCACCACTGGGCCAGTTGGAACACCATGGCCCAGTCCACAAAGGAGGGTGGTCTGTGATTTTGCAAATTGGAACACTTGGTGGACGCATGCTCCATGAAGTTATGGTGGAAGCTGCGCACAGACCACTCCCTCTGGTCCAGGTTCATGAAGACCAGATACTTGAGATATGCTCATCCTACGTTGGCCTTAGTGAACAACAGATCCTCGGCCACCTGGCGTCATATTACTCGAGGCTGGGAGATCGCTGAACCCCTCATCCGACTGCAGCTGGGCAACGGGCACTCTTTGGTGAGGCACGAGTGTTGGCTAGGGGACGCGCTCCACATAGTCAATAACCCCCACATCGAAGAGATCCGTGACCTATGGGATATCACTTCTGGATGGATCTGGGACAGAGTCGAGCCTGGCTAGGGCAGGAGGCGGCTGACAGAATCGTTGTCAAAAATTTGTATATCTCCATCGATCCGGACCATCTGCGATGGACCCGCAATCCAAGCGGCACGTTCACGCTGGCCTCTGCCAGGATAGTTGCCAGAGGGATTGGCACTTCGTATCCCTTCACCGCCCCGTACTAGCAAACGTGCATCCCAAACAAATGGTCGATTCTCATCTGGAGAGCCTAGAGACGGAAACTTTCCACAGATGACATCATCACCTCTTTTGGCTTCAGCTTGGCATCTAGATGTCACTGTTGTGCCTTCCCTCACGAGGAGACAGCGGAGCACGTCCTCCAATCCGGTGACCTGGCATCGCAATTGTGGAATAACCTCAACACCAAACTTCAGCAGACCTAGAACCCCAGAGGCTTCAACGATCTCTTTGCCAGTTAGAGCAGCTCCTACGACTGTCAGATCGTCGCAGCCACAGGTATTTGGGTTCTGTGGAAGAATTGAAACAAGTATAGGTACGAGGGACGTTAATTCCTTCCCCACCAGCTCTTAAGGGAAGTTCTCCGACAGGTCCACCGAACTGGGAGGCACTGCACTCACTCCGAGGACAGCTTTTGGGCAGCCTTAGCCTAGCCTCCACCCTTATTGCGACCTTTGTCTTTCTTCCTTTCCTTTTGCTTTTTTGAACGCGAGGCACTTTTACTTTTATAGGCATCGGCATTTTGCGCCTGATACTTGAATAAAATACCCCTTTCCTATATACATATATATATATATATATATATATATATTGGCAAACCACCCCATTTTATTCCATAGTAAGAAAAAGTCGAAGCTATACAAGTATACCAGAAGACGCAAAATGCCGAAGCCTATACACGTATACTAACAAAAAAAGGGAGGATAGGAACCCAAAATGCCTAGACCGTAGAGAAGAGAGAGTTCCAGAATTCCGACTGGCTGTGATTGCAGAGGGATCTCCACTTACTACACTGCCTGATGATCTCCTTAAAAAGCTGGTCAGCAGAATACTGATGACCTTCGTATCTCGCCTTGTTGCGATTCTTCCATATCACCCACGTAGTAGCTGCTGCTACGATCTGGTGGCCGTGGGACACCGAACCCCAATTCCTGACCCGGTCTTCGTAGCTCCCGCCCTCAAGCGTTATCTTGCAACATTTGGAGAGAAGGCTCCATACCTTTACCGGGAGTTCTCACCTGCAGAAAATGTGGTCCACCGTCTCCAATTGACGATCTTTGCAGCTTGTACATATGGACGCAAAGCTGAAGCCGATAGTGCTTAGGGTGTCGTCGGAGGGGAGGATCTTGCGCAGGGCTCTCCAGATGGTGAAGGACCACTTCTTGGGACTGCATGTCTGCCAGAACGGAGCGATGCTTGGAGAAGGGGTCACCGAACCACTGACCATTCTTCTGGCCGATCTGACCGAGAAGAAGTCCGATGCGTCTTTCTGCCACCGGAACTCGTCTGCATGGGCTTCGATCGTCACTCCGCCATGATGGATGAGCTCAGCCGCCTCGGGCCCGGCCTAGTCCCGTACCTTGTTCCAGTTCCAGTCGTTATCGTTGGTGTCCCACATGTCCTTGATCTTGCAGTACCTGTGAGCTTCTGAGTGGTTTAGTAGTAAGGTGTCTCCAACCCATTAATCGAGGAATGTTGATGATTCACCATCGCCCACCAGGACCCGCATCACCGGTTCGGCAAGAGAATGACCGATCATCATACGACGCCACGCTGCAGAGGACCTGCTGTTGGAAATGGCCTTCGACGGGTAGATATGCTTGAAGTATCTGGCTTTCATAAATCTGGTCCATAAGTTCTGAGCGGTACGTATTTTCCACCACAGCTTTATCGAGAATGCTTTAACGATGTGGGAGAGTTTGGCGAATCCCAGGCCCCCCTCTCCAGTCGGACGCACCATGGTATCCCAGCTAGCCTAATGATGTTTGTTTTTGCCTTCACTGTGGCCTCAGAAGAAGTTGTTAAAGACGCTCTCGATCGATTTAAGGACTTTCTTGGGGGGGAGTACGCTGTCAGGGTGTAGATGGGAATAGATGATAGGACGTGCTTGATAAGGATCATCTTGTCGCCCGATGATAGCGTAGCATTATGCCATCCTTCGAGTTTTTTTCCTGATGTGGTTGATCAGGTCTTCAAAAATACCAGCATTGGATTTCTTGTACACGAGGGGACATCCCAGGTAGTGGAACAGCGGGTGTTTGATGGGGAAGGAGGTAGTGTTGGCGAGGATATCCGCTTGCTTTTTCTTGATCTTGTGATGGGCGTAGATGACACTTTTATCCGAGATGACCTTCTAGCGGAGTAACTGGCGTATCTCTGGAGGGTGTTGTGGACCGCTTCTACCGATCCGACGTCCTCGAAAGAGAAAATGAGGATGTCGTCTGCAAAGGCGAGATAGGTGATGATAGGGCAGCCACTGACAGTATGGTAGTGGTGGAAGTTGGTAGTGCAAGCCATTTTGTTAAGGTTCCTGCTCAGGGCGTCCGCAGTGATGATGAAGATGGTGGAAGACAGAGGGTCGCCTTGCCTAACCCCTCAGCTTGATTTGAAGAAGCCGTCAGCCTGGCCATTGATCACAGTGGAAAACCAGGAGTTGCTGATTGATCTCCACACAATGTTGGTCCAGGTTTCTGAGAAACCGAAGGCTCTGAAGACCCAGATCATGAATTGCCAATCCAGCCTGTCATAAGTTTTTTCCATGTCTAATTTGATAGCAATATTGCTCCCTCTTGCCGGGAACTTCATACATGTGATTAATTCCTGGGCTAACATGATATTATCCTATATGTTTCTGTCGTGAATGAACCCGCTCTGCTGCTCAGAGATGATCTTGGAAAGGATATTAGACATGCAGGAGGCGACGATCTTGGATATGATCTTATTGGTGAAGGTACAAAGACTGATGGGACGAAAATCATGGAATGTCTTCGGGTTATCTTTCTTCGGAATGAGGATCAGGTTGGTTCTCGAGATAGCTCTAGGGTACCTCATTCCTTGAAAGAAGGCAGTGACCGCAGCGTGGATGTCTGCCTTAATGATGTCCCAGTAAGATCGAAAAAATACCCTAAAAAACCCGTCCGGTCTTGGAATAGTATGCTGGTCGAGAGACCAGACAGCTTCATGTACCTCAAGCTCGGTCTGGGGGAGCTCGAGCCGGATGTTGTCCTCCTCGGTTATAAGGTATGAGATTTCCTCCAGGAAGGACCGGTCCCTGGTAATCGCCTCCTTGGTAAACAGGTTGGAGTAGTACTCTGCCGCCGCCGCTTGGATACTCTTATGATCTTTGATGATGTTCCCATTGTTGTCCATAATTTGGTACAGAGTGAGCTTCTGCCTGCGACCGTTGACGCATGCATGAAAGTAGCTCGAGTTTTTGTCGCCCTCACTGTCCCATTTGAGCCTAGCTTTTTTGCTTCCAAAAATCGGTCTCCACCTTTAAGCGAAATTTGAGGATAGCCTTGGTGAGGTTGTGTCACCTCCGTTTTCCGTAATACGTATTTCCAGTATACGTGTACGGAATTCTGACCCGTATTGTGACTTGTCATAACTAGCTAATCTTGGTTTAGTCTTGTATTGGTTTAATATTGGCATGATAGGGTTTGGTTTGGCTTGGTTGGGTTGGTTCAACATGTAACCCCTTCCTTTAAAGGCCACCAACCCCTCTCTCTCTCCTCATTTACATCTCCTTCTTCATTTATTTCTTCATCTTCTTCCTCTTAACTTCTCCATCTACCAAGAGCTTAGGCAAGTGCAACTTGCTTCATGGAGGAACTCCATTTTTGTTGTTCCATTATTTTCTCCATATGATTCTAAGACACTTTAGAACTTGGAATTTTTTATTTTGATGGATATTTTCTTATAGATCTAAGTTTATATTATTTTAGGTTTTCTTGGGTCTTGATCTACCAAACTTCATTATTTTCGAGTTTTGATTGTTCTATGTTATAGAGAATTCAATTTTGCCCAAAATGGACGTTTGAAAAGTTAGATTTTGATTTGTTTTGAGGAAGTTATGGCCAAAATAAAATTTGAGCATTTTCTAGTTAATCTGTGCTGAATTTGGCAGGGACGATAAATAGTACCGCATGAATAGTACTGCAGGAATGAATAGTACCGCATGGATGAATAGTGTCGTCGGAATGAATAGTGGCGTATGGATGAATAGTGCCACATGGATGAATAGTGCCGCAGGAATGAATAGTGCCGTATGGATGCATAGTGCCGCATAGGCTGCATAGTGTCGCAGAATGCCGTATAGTGCCTATTTTGGCTATTTTTGGCTGTTTTATGTCATATTTGGCTGATTTATGGCCAAAATCTCTTTCAACTTCCAATATAGAAGTTGTAGATCCTTTCCTTGGCTTCAAGAATATGTTACCAACTATTTTATGTAAGTTTCTTTTATTCTTGATATGGAGCTTATGATTGTATTGCATATTTTCTATCTTGGCCTAAATTGCGACGACCCTACTTAATAGCTTGATACTTATTTAATAAATGAATTTCTTAACATGATTTGATAATATTGTACAGTTAGGGAATGATTGTGCCCCTCTCATACCCTTAATACTAGTACAGATTCAATTGGTGTTTTAGGCCAACTAGTTACCTCATTTATTCCTTCTTATATGTTATGATGCACCTTTTATCAAGATCTATCTACAAGATTTCTTACATCTATGATTGCTTAACATGATATTGACCCGAGGTGGGGCACTCATGATTTATGTCTTCCTTCTTTTGCTTAACATGATAGTGACCCGTTGCGGTACACTCAAGTCATATGTCATTTCTTTGTTTAACATGATTGTGGCCCATCGTGGCGCACCCCTAACAAGTACTCTTAACATGATAGTGACCCGTCGTGGTGCACTCCAGACAAGTAACATGATATGACATGACATGAACCATGAATACTGTTGTGACGGCTTTATTGGCTTACAAGTAATGAATGATTTGGACACCATGGGTGTTTCTCTTGAATGTGTTTGTACAAGCTACATGTTCTGTATTGTATCATGTCTAGGACATGAATTCCTGATTTCCTACGGTCAGGGATTCATACTGAATCTGACTAGGTTAATGACTAGATTGATCAAGTAGTTCATAAAGAGATTTTCCAGTCACAGGCAATCCCGTTATCTGGGCGCTTTAATTGGACTTGTAGCCTGCCGTTGAGTAGGGCGCATTTCCAGCACACTGTAATGTGTTGCACCCCCAAGTCACCATAGGATACATTTGTCTTCTGGGCGATGTATCCACCTAATACAACTCTCAACCTGCAGAAGGATAACTAGATAGCTGCAGGGCTTGTGACTGTCGAAATATCTCATTACATCTTGTTAGTAACTAGGCTTATGATAACCCTAGTTAGTTAAAGTATCAAGCCGTACTCATTGCTTGGCCGTGATTGATGGATGGAGTCTAGTCTTGTCTAGACCATGCCAGTACATGGTAACTTCGGGACATTTTACAGTTTATGCTTATTTGTCGATAATTGGTTAGAGACTAAGTTCTGTTCAGGCGAAGTGTTACAACCCCGGTCCTTGTTTGGTTTACGGGTTGTAACTTGGTTACCGGAATAGTTCCTTAGTTATCTTCGTTTATCACCCTACTTTCATGCCTTCAGTTTTCTTGTTATTATTATTATGCTTTGTGTTCTAACTTGCTGGTTTTAGTTCTTAAGTGAAGCCTCCCTTGTGGCACTTGCTCTTTCTGGGGTCTGACCCAGCTGGTTTTGTATGGCCAGATTTTGGAGCAGCACCCGAGGATCTCTCCACCTTCCAGCCAGATGGTGAATACTAGAAAAAACCCTGGCAACGAGTGGGTTTAAATTTTGCTCTCCCGCTCTATTGTAAAATTATTCTTTTGAGGCATTTAGCCGCCGAGCAAGTGTTAGCTCGTATTGAATACTTATATTTCTTGTCTGCCTACGGACTATAATATGATTAACAAATCCTAGGGTTGATCATGTATGACTTAAACTATTGCTAGTCTTCGTATTTTGTATGACTAGCTTAATGATCATCTGAATATGTAATGTTTGGGATGCCTTACTTTGTATGTCGGATGATCTACCATCTTGTTACATTACTTGCTTGCTTGAGATTGAGACACTAGGCTTCTTCTTGACCATAAGTGACTGTTGGCTTGTAGAAAAACCCTCATACATCTAGACAGCCGTTACCGTATATAGAGGTGGAATACACTTCTATATACGTAGCTGGCTGTGTCTGCCCCCGCGCTCCAGTATTCTAGATCTGGGGCGTGACACGGTTTAAGTGGTGGCCCATGCAGGTCTTGTAAATCAAGATGTGTGAGGGTTTCACTGAATAGATGTCTCAATCAGCACTCGTCCTTGATCTCTACTCGTGTCTTCTAATCTTTCTGAAATCTTGACCTGATCACATGTTTATATCCTCGATCTATCATGGTCCTTCCTTATTGTTCCCCATGTCGTTTCTTCAGCGGCATTGTTCCTGGTCCTACCGATCAGCAAGGCGGAGCACCTCCAGTGGACCAGCAGCAACCTGGAGACCAAGCCCAGCACTCTAGAACGGCCTTCCGAGTCATGCATTCCATGGATCCAGAGCCCCCAGTTCAGCCAGTCCAGCCTACAGAGCCTGACAATAGAACCCTGGTGGGTCTCATCCAAGAATTGCTTGCATCTCAAGATCATCGTGGCGATGCCCTGCACCAGACAGTATAAGATGCCATGGGCAGAGTTGGTTACCAAGGGAACAACGCGGCCAACAGCTTCAAGCGTCTGAACCCTCCTTTCTTTGACGGCACTGAAGATGCTATTGATGCTGATGCATGGCTTCAGGACCTAGAG
Organism: Iris pallida; assembly: GCA_029216955.1. Classification (NCBI taxonomy): domain Eukaryota; kingdom Viridiplantae; phylum Streptophyta; class Magnoliopsida; order Asparagales; family Iridaceae; genus Iris; species Iris pallida. The sequence continues at coordinate 8,451,798 of JANAVB010021599.1, forward strand.
GTTATCCTGGAAGCAGCTAGGATTCCTGAGGATGAGAAGCTGGCCGTTGTGCGCCTGCAGTTATTGGACCTAGCCCGCAGCTAGTAGGCGATGCTAGCAGTTGGATTACCGACGCCTGTCTCATGGGTGGTATTTAGCAACAAGTTCTAGACCAAGTACTTCGATGCAGTAGCTCGGTATGATCTACAAATGAGATTCACCAATCTTAAGCAGATGGGCAGGAAGGTCGACGGTTATACGGTCGAGTTTTTAAGACTTAGTCGGTTTGTTCCCAATTTGGTGGCAACCGAATTGGATCGAGCCCAGCGATTCCAACAGGGGCTTCACCTAGAGATCATTATTTCAGTGGAGCAGTTTGAGCACCAGACGTTCGATGCCATCTTGCGAGCAGCAAAGAGGCATGAGTATACCTCACAGAGGATCGTAGACAGGACCGGAAGCAAGAAGAGGTCCCATGGGCAGATGAGTCTGTCCTCAGCACCAGCTCCGGCAGCTAGGACTTTGACTATTGGAGTTTCCCGAAGGGCGGACTTGATTTCGTCGGTTCAGCACTCGACACCGACGTCTCCTCAGCCACAGAAGCAGAAGCAGTCATCCGCAATGGGCTGCACTCATTGTGGGAAGCCAGGGCATGTAGTATCAGAGTGTCGCATATAGAAGCATAAAAAAAGAAGGATATTGCTTTTAATCCCACATCAGAAAGAAGAAGAAGAGAGGTCTCATTCCACTCTATACATAGAGTCCTCTTGCCTCCTTTGAAAAGGGCACCAAAAATAAATAAAGAAAAGGGAGCCCGTTATCCAGGGAGCCCTTTCGAGCCACAAAAAGTTGCAGCAGTTCTTCTCTTCTTCTGGGTTGGCTGCAAGTTCTTCACTCGCTGTCAAGGCAAGAAAAAGTTGGATTCTGAGTACTATGCACCTTCGCGGGCTAGTACGAAGAACTCCAAGGCAGTACGAGCTATGCTCCATCAACGTGCTATGCTAGCAGCGAAACCAGAAATGTACGTTAAAAGTCATACGCACAGTTGATGGTAAGCTTTACAGGATTGACTCAGGTGCTTTGGCACCCGGAATGGGTCAACTCTCAAAGTCCTCCTTCCACTTGGGTGCATTTCATGCGCTGGAACCAAGTCAGGGGATAAATCTTGCAGTGTCAAACCCATGCGCCCACGTAGGCTGTGCGCATAAAGTGGGTTCCACTCGCAATATGTGCTGCTCTCCTACTTATGATCTGGGTGCATTTCCGGCGCTGGAACTAGATCATGGGGCGTATCACTCATACACTCACCCTGACGCCTGGATTTGTCATGCGCCTGAAGAGGGTACGAGTGTCACTCGTACACTCACCCTGACGCTTGGCTTTGCCATACGCCTGAAGGGGGTACGAGTGTCAACATCTCCTTACATGATTTACGTAATATGATCACTCACAGACGTAGATCGGAAGAGACGACCATCATGCACAACTCGTCCCTCACGGGACATACTTGTGCTACGGTCGCCATCAACTGCTGCTGCCGCAAGACAGTGGCTCCACCACCAAGGCAGTTTGTGTTCCAGCAGTTGCAACATGCTGTGCCTGTCCGACATCGTCTCAGAAACATGATGCCAATTGAAGACTTTGTAACAGCCTACTCTCAACTAGGCCCATCACTCAGTTGTCTCAGCTAACCATGTCGTCTCAGCTAGCCGCGTCGTCTCAGCCCGACGTATTACTCTTCAAGCGCATCACTCCGCCCATTCAGAGTGAATCACTTCCTCGTCAATGCACAGACGCATCTGCCAGCCTGGGGCTCTTCCATCATAATGAGGCTTAGGCACATCAAACCCAAACCATGCATTCAACTTGGCACTCGATGTCGTCTCGTAGAATAATACTACCAGCAAGCGGCTCGAACATAAACTGCTATGTCCATTCCAACTCGGCGAATCTCAGTCTTCTGAAGGAGTTTACCGTCAAAGCTTCTTCGAACAAAGAGAACCATCACCCACAGTACAACGTCTTGCCAAGGATGAGGATCAGTCGAATCCATCTTCGTCGAGAAGTTAAGGAAGAGACAACAAAACTCTCTCAAACTGTTGCTATTTATAGGCCAGGGCAAATCAAACCCATGCGCCAAGTGGCAACCTTCCCGAAGTTAGTGCAATGAACTTGTATTTATGATGATAAATTTTTCCCTTCGAACTCAGCTTAAGTCAGAGAGCCATCAATGCCCCGAAGAACTCAACAGACAGACCAATAAGGATGTGCCACGCAGCAAATTGGCCTGTCAGCATCCTACACACCATACAGATGTGCCCATCAGCACCAAGCACCCCGTATGGATGTGCCCAACAAAGCACAGATCCATGCGTCCTGGTGAACACGGACCTGTGCGCCTAGTGGTGTACAATCGATGCACCCACTTTGGCTTGTCACTTACCAAGCAATTAATGCTAACGTGACAGAGTTGGAAGCACATCCCCCGAGGACTGAACAGTTGACAACTTTTTGCAGAAAATGAAGACATCAGCACATCACTTCGTTTGTTCGATCGAGCTGTCTTGCCACATGGCCACCCAAATCACCGCATGCGCCACCACAGCCATGTGCCTAAATCTTTGTGTGCGCCCCAAAGCCCTGCGCTTGGACTCGCTCCTGATCCCTAAAGACAACATCTAAAGTCCTCTCCATGCGCCCGATCCTAGGCGCATCCTGTCAGATCACTCTCCACCAAATTCGAGATCTTTGAGCCACGGACATACGCCACATGTCCTTTGACTCAGTTCAGTCCAAGAAGGGGTGCTAACCATCCAAGATCTCAGCAACCGAAAGATCTTCTCTACTGCCACGTACCAGACACAAATGCAGCATGAAGGATTCAACCCACAAATCATGGCGCATCATCCATGCGCCCTCCCCCGCAGCTCCAGCCACATGGCGTTCCTACGTATAGGCGCATCCTACATATGTGCGCATGAGCAGCCCAACCTGCTGCTTATAAATAGAGGGATCACTTCCTTCTTTCGGACACACACACAGGCAGAGACAGACATAATGAGATCAACAGAGTTACTAAGACGCACGTCTACTCACAGGGATTGGAAGAGACACTCAACGTCTTCTTCCCCTCCGTAAGCTCCGGCATCCAGAGCAACCCAGACCTTCAGAGAACCTAAAATCGTTGTCAGATCGTCAACGGAGTCAACGCATTAGCACTTGCTCCATCGACACAGGACCAAGATAAAAACAAGTGTACTCCTAGGACTACATCTAAGTCCTATATTGTAACACTGTTCTGTTTGTAATTAAAATTCTAACTCAAAGATTTTAATGGCAAACAAGCTGGCGACTCTGCTGGGGACCTCTTTCTCCTCCACTGAGAAAGTTGTGTCGTAATCTAGCAACGTGAAGGTGGGCTCCTCCCACAAGACACTAGTCGTACGCCTCAATCAACAGGCGTATGAAGAGTTCATCTCTGAAGGTAGCACAAGTCCTTCGAAGCGGCTGCCGAAGCCGAAGAAGACTCGCCAAGCCTGGGTGCACAAGGTGGAGACCCCTGGCACCATCACTGAAGGGGATGTGTAACCCCAGTCCCAAAATACGTAGGACTAGGAACGTAGACATGCCAGCCGTATAGTATATATATGTAAACTGTAAAATGCAGTAGAACCATGACTAATCTCATCCACACAAAATAAATGAATAAAAGATATCATATAATGATAATGAATTGCATTGATACAATATATTGGGCGGAGATAAATCCACTACCAACAAGTAAGGAAAAATATATGAAAAATAAAATGAGTTCGGCGGGCGAAGCGAAGATAATCAAAGTGCAATCATCCTCGAAGAAATAGTGACGATCATGGCCATGGCTAGAATACCTGCGAAAGACAAGAGCACACACCTGACAAGATAACAAGGTCCTCAGAGGGACGTAACAAGATACAATAAACTTGCCATATAAATACTGAATATAAAATATGCCACAAACAAAAGTAAGTGATAAGACTACAATAAGGTAATCTAACCATACTAAAGTGATCATGCAGTTGAGAAACAATCCTTCGACGCATGAGCCCTGGCTGTAAATGGGATCGGCATAGTCCCCATATAGGGCACCAGGGGCCTACGTCCGTAACGTCCGAAGATCGTCAGAGGGCATCATGTGCAAGGGGCTACGTCCATAACGCTCTGGAAAACGTCAGAGGGCACCTGGAGCCTGCGTCTCCGATGGAGCGCACATGTAAGCAGGGAAGTGCAAAGAAGCCTATACGTCAGGTATTGTTCTCTCCACCCAATGTACCTGTCAAGTCGCATCCACGACGATGTACCTCTAATAACTGCTAAGTCTCATAACATGCCTCTATTAGCAGTTAGCCCTAACGCATGCGCATGGGGGATCAACCCACACGCAAGGACCTCTACATGCTACTTATCTTACACATCCTTGTGGTACAAATGTGTCAAGGTATATGCGATACGCTACAGATGGTAGTCCCTTAACTCTAGGTTCATGTGCAACCAAAGGATAGTAACAAAGTAAACTAATAATCACTGAGCATGTAGTAAATCAAGAACTGTAGTAACTAGAAATAATGAACAGTGATATATAAATAAATACAGATTGAATGTAAACACTATAATGGCAAGGTATCTTGCCTGGTGTGTCGCATTGTGTGGTACGATGTTCTGTCATGTCCCAATAGTCCAATACTCACGATCGAGGCGCAGGGGTCCGAATTCGGGAAGGAAGTAAGGATAGGGTTAGTCATGATCAGCTAAGACAGTGGACGAGAATTTGTGGAAATAAATATATGTACTAATTTTTGAAAGCTACCTTCCTAATAAATTTACGTAAAATATCTTATATTTATAATTTTGGAAAAATACCTTTTTATTAGCCAAATACATGTCCATATAAATACTTGAAGAACCGAAAATAATTTTAGGCTACAATCATTCTAAGTTCGTAAATATTTTTATAGAAATCTATATTTTATTAATTAAAAGAATATTTGAAAAATACCGTAAAATATTTTATAATCAAGTAGATACACTTTAAGGGTCAAGATATTTAAAATTGAGAGATATTTATGATATATTCAAAACTGCATTTTACTAATCACGATATTCTTTAGAAAAATAATAGAAATAATTTAGGTAAAACCTATTCACCATATTCTATGAATATATAATAATATATTTTAGAAACTAAAATTTGCAATTTAAATTTTTTGATATTGGTAAAAATATTTCAACAGTGTTAAAGTAATCCTAACTAATAATAATAATAATACTGATAACAATAATAATAATAATAATAATAATAATAATAATAATAATAATAATAATAATAATAATAATAATAATATGAATAATAAATTAATAAATAATAATAGTAATAATAATAATAATAATAATAATAATAATAATAATAATAATAATAACAATAATAGTAATAATAATAATAATAATAATAATAATAATAATAATAACAATAATAATAAAAATCACGTTAAGTTACAGCAAACCCTCCCTCAAAGTTTGATAAGAAACCATGGGAGCTATATGCTTTCTCCCCACTCCCAAATGGGAACTCAGAGGAGAGAGGAATGGGGAGGTCAGAGAGAGAGAGAGGGTCGGGAGAAAATCGGAGAGGAGAAGGAAGAGAGGAGGGACGGGGAGCTAACCGGAGGCGGACGTGGGCGCGGTGCTCAGGCGCCGGCAGCGAGGTGGCGGCGGCGCGGGGTACTCGCGCACGCGGCCGGCTAAGGCGGAGGGTGGCGACGGCTCCGGTCGCGGTTTGGCGGGAGGAGCGAGGGGAAGTGGTTCGCCGGCGAGGAAGGTGGAGTCCCGCGGAGGAGGAGGCGGCCGGGCTCTCGACAACACAGCCGGGGGCGACTGCGCGATGCCCGGCTGGAGGAGCTGTCTTCGACATACGGTCGTCGGAAGACGACACGACTGGTCTTTGCGACGCTGTATGCGCGCTGATCTATACAAACGGGCTGGCGCCGCATTGGGCGAGGCAGCGGGTCACGGCAAGGCGTTGGTGGTGGCTTGATCGGAACCACGATGGTCGGCTGATTTGGGAGGAGGAGCTCGGCTGGGGGCCTTCACCGACGACGGTCGCGTCCTGTGGCGCGAGGGGTCGTCGAGGCGGAGAGATGGTGCTGCGATGGCGGGTCCGCATCTCCGACGTGGTGCCGAATGGGCGCGAAGAACTGGGCTAGTCGGCGGAGAACGCGGCGACGCGGATTAAGTGAGGTTTTATTTTCCTTCCCTGTTGTTCTCTGGTTTTTGTGGGGTCGGTGGATGGCGGTGATGGTCGGGAGTTCGTGGTAGGAAAGGTGTTTGGTGGTGGCTGCGGTCGGGGTTGGCCACGACGGTGGTGTGGGAGATGTTGGGATTAGGTGACCGGGAACAGATGGTGATCGGGGTGGTGATGGTTGCGATGGACAGGGGTTTTAGGGAAGTGTTCGTAAATGGTGGTGTTGATGCGGTATGGCATAATTTGGCCGAGACACAAGGCTGGTGGTCTTGTGGTGAAAGGGAGGCACTGCAGCAAGGAGGGTAGGGTTAGGATTAGGGTTTCATAGGAATTGGCCATGTCGGGTGTGTCCGACACGGTAAATGTGACGAGAAGATGCGTCCAGAATTGTCGGGCACGGAAGTGATGATGTATTTGTAATGGTGGGGATATAGTAGATGGGTGGCACAGACACGATGCACAATATGTGGATGTTAGAAATTTATGGACGAGTACCTCTCCTTATATAGGAGGTGGGAATTCCCAGTTGGATAAGGATTGAGGTTATTTAAATAACCTTATAGGTAATTCATCTATTAATTTAAATCAATCCAATAATTTCAAATCCAATTCTTAAATCAATTTAAATATAATTAAATCCCATCCTTTAGTTTAAAATCAAATAAGATAATCAACTTTCAAATATAGATATTAATTTAACTATTTAAATAAATCCATAAAATCAAATCAAGATTTAAATTGTCACAATAATTTCAAAATATGTTTTCCAAAAATATTAATAATAATAATTTCAAAAATTACATTATTATTTAAAATAAACTAATAAATAATTATGAAATATATATGTATGCACAAATAATATTTACATAAATTTACTTTTCTAGTATACCATATAAGAATATTATTTATTATTATAACTGTATAAATGAAAGGCTTTTCATAAATAAAATCATAAACTTGGAAGTTTTGGTACGATAGCTAAAAATAATTATTATATATATTATTTTGAAACTATAAAAATAGAAAAAATATTTTTCTAAAAATATGTACGCTCGCACATATTCGTACTCGTCGAGCAGTTTACGAAAAACAAAATTTCGCGCACGACGTACAATGCACTACGCGACGCGCAAATAAATAAAAATAATCAGTACCAAATTTATATAAAAAATAGTAGAAATTTAGGAGTTTTACATCCTACCCAACTTAAAAAAAATTTCGTCCTCGAAATTAAGAATTAGTAGGTGGGTGAGAAGACACAAAGGGGTAGTGATGATGAAAAATTAATTCACAATGTTCAACCAAAAGATGCATTAGGAAATCGTGATTTTAGTAATGGCAAGGATAATCATGGGTTAGCACAAGAAGAGAAAAAGAGAGAGTAAGGGTTAAGGTTAAAACAAGATAACATGCAATAAAGAATATTATGGTAACAAGAGAAAATAAATTAGAGACCTTAAAGACATGGTTCCTTGAGAGTAGGTTGAGGGCACGATTAAGAGAGCGATTAGGTTTACGCCTAAATTAGAAGGTCATGATAGGGCCGGGAAGAAGGACAAGTAGTTTAAGATGAAGATATAGCAGCATCGAGTGATAATGGTCATAATCGATAGGTAGGCTAACGCTTTCGTCCTTCTAAAATAGGTGTAGGCGAAAGCAATAAGGAGTTCAAAGACGATATTATCGAATACGAATACGGGGTTCAAAGACGACCAAATAATTTCAAGGGAATTGTCAAAGGCAGTCATGGATGAGACTCTAGAGGACAAGTTTAGCTACGTCCTTATCCACGTAGAACGATAGATAAAAGCGAACCAAAGTGCACTAGGTTGATCAGACCATCATGCACCGGCTCTGATTAGACAGTATGTTAGTGGAGGCCTCCAATAATAGACTGTCCTTGATCAAGCTCGATAAAAGGATAAGCTTGTAAAACTGAGCTAAACTAGCGGCATAAGTCAAGGTAGTTTAAAAAATAAGCATGCGAAAGGATAATGTAAGAAATACAAATAGTCTAAGTATCCAAGACTTGCCCGGCGTTTGTGCCTATAAGGCGTCCTACTATCTTCTTGGTTAAGGTCAAAGTAAATGTTAGGATGTGAGGCATCTATCCCACTTAAAAGAGTTAAACTTGTAGTGTGATGGGACAGGGGGTCAAGCAATTGAGATAAAGCACCAAATTAACCGTTTAAGGTATTAAGTAGGTCACAATCATATATATGGTCGAAAGAATTGAGTCCAGATTCGGTCTCTAACTGAAGTTGGAAAGGACAATGGTATTATGGTATGGTTTATAGCTAGCCATTTCGACTTGAAAGTCGTATCACAAAAATAAAGTACACGGGGACGTGTTTTAGTGGCACGTGATATACCTACATGATGGTGTGCTCGTCTAGGTCTTGCATATAAAATTTGTTGGAAGAAAAGTCTATTGTTGTGCTCCAAATATCAAAGTCATGATAGGGAACCCCAAAAGATCAAAATAGAAAGTGGGTTCTCATGTTGTACTAATTAATGCATAAAATGATACAGTTAAAGCACGAAATACAGAAAATTAGGAAACCTCGTAGATCAAGTTAAAATAAGTTATTGACACCGTTTCTAGAGAGAAAATAGTCTCATGGATAAGGGTATGGTCAAGGAAATAATTCTAATCATTTTTATGTTTAAAATAATTAGATGGTCACGATAAAAGATCTAGATTTGAGGGATGGTAGAGTGGTCAAGATAAAGATATAGTTATACAGTTTGGTCAAAGACTAACTATACTTGTGTATATGTCATATCATAATCATAGGTGGTATGGCAACCTATTGTGGACTACTTGTATCCCATTAGGGCGACCTTGCTCGTTTCTTGGTCCTTCACCAATATATAATCTAATCTAAAGATTTTTAAGTTACTCAAAAGTTTCTCAATAAAATTCTCAAGATACTTCACCAAAATTTGTAATTATCTTAGGCTGCCAAGTTTAATCAAAATTTAAATCTCTAATTAATCTTTGTATATCGCAATTTGAACATACCTTTTTTTTCACCAAAATTTAAATATCCATAATCAAAGCTTTAAACACGAAATCTAAATAACTTTATAAATCATAGATCATATGACGTAATTTAATTTGAAAACATTTTACCAAAATTTACCAATCGTCCTCAAAGTTTTGTCACTCGTAAATTATACTTCAACATCTAAGAATTTAAGATAATTTTCAAATCAATTTTATATCCTTTCAAAAATGTATAGTGTAGGTGCGTAAAAAATGCTTTATAGACTGAGTCAAAGAGATAGAGCTTTACACTTAAAGTCAGCTACTTTACGCCAGGGACAGATCAGCTACTTTACGCCAGGGACACGCCTACCACTTTACGCCAAGGAAAGGTTGTCAAATCATGCATTTAATGCAAAGTAATAATGGGTCTGACATAAAGATCTACTGACGGCGTATAACACAGGATTCGAAGAGATTTGTTTTACATAGAAATCAATACTTGTCGTTTAGTATATGGACTGAGCTATTTTATGCTCACAGGATGGCTTTTTTTACGCATGAATACTATATGAGCTTTTTACGCTCAAAGTTGACGTGTGCATAAAGTTTATTTGGGCTACCTTTACGCTCAAGGTTGTTTATCAACCACTTTATGCGGGAAGTCCATTTTAGGGCTATTTTATGCCTAGTCTACTACTTTACGCTCAAGGTATATTTGGGTTGTTTTTACGCCCTATCCTTTCTGACTAATTTGGAACGTGGTTTGCCTACGTGGTTTTTATGCCACACATCTCGAAGAACGTGTGTACGTGCATCCTATTCTTATTGAAATTATGGGACACGTGTCAACGTGTGTAAAGAATGACTTCAGTCATGGGTGGCAGTTATTAGTGTAAAGACAGAACTTTTGCTGAGTTTTACGCACAAAAAGCCAAGTCTATAAATAGACTTATTTTTCTCATATGAGACGGACAGAGAGAGGGACATGAGAGAATATATAGAGATCAGAACCTAGAGATTTTGATTCTCCAGAGCATTCTTCTTCAACTTTTCTTCCAGAACAGAGTGAAGCAAAGCAGGAAAGCATTCGGCCTCGCCATCAGTGCCCAAGTGTGTCGATACCTTTCTGGTGACTTAGTTCTTCCGGTTGTTCATCTTCTAGCAGTGATCTTCATCATCATCGTATGGTCCAAGGAACAAAGTGATCGACTTCAGATCAGACTTCCATAGCAATACTTCCCAGAACAATTTGTACTATTTGTACTTTTTCTCGTTTTATTTTCAAAAGCCAATTTCAGGCCTTTTGTTAAGTAAAACAAAATGGCGACTCTGCTGGAGACGACCTTCTCCTCTGACGAGGAGGCAATTGCTCAATACGATGATGTGTCGATTGGATCGACAAAGAAGACTCTGGTTGTGCACTTCGACCAGACTGCTTATGAAGAGATGCCCCGAACTGGGGGTGGTTCTCGCCGCTCCAATATTCAAAAATCTCGCAAAGCACAAAAAGTTTGGATTCCTAAATCCAAAACAGCTTCTGATCTCTCTGTTACTTCTGATGGCAAGGGAATTCTTCCCACTCCTGTGGTAGGGGCTCCCGTTCGTAACGAGGCAGTCCTTACTTCAGCGTTACACTCTAAGTGTGACAATCAATCTCCCGTTTGTGACGGTGAAGATAATGAGGTTTTACGCCCACCACGTAAAAGCCAAGTTTTACGCCCAGTGCATAAAAATGAGGTTTTACGCCAAGTGGGTAAAAATCAAAATTTACGCTCTATGTATAAGAATAAGTCTCCCATCTCTGGTAAGGTAGACTCTAATGCTTGTGTTTCTGAGTGTAAGAATAAGTCTCCCATCTGTGACGTGGTAGACACACAAAAGTTATGCTCTTCGCGTAAAAGAAAATCTCCCATCTGTGACGTGGCAGATACTCATGTTTTGCGCTCTATGCGTAAAGGTAAATCTCCTGTCTGTGACAGTGTAGATAAAATTTACAAAGATGCTTCTGTATCTAAAGTGAATGTACCTGTACGTATGAAGCATAAAAACATAGTTGGTAAAACTTTTGTTTTCAACCAACAACCTTCTTATACTGCTGTACGCAAGGTACCAAACTTACAAATTACACGCAATGAAGATGGAGTCCTTCGTGCTCAAAAATCTCACGATTTATGCATGCAACTCCAAGCACGTAAAAATATACAGTTTGGTTCTGCGAATGCAGCCAGTAATCTTTTTTATACACCAGGGACTAAATGTTTTGCTACCCCAAATGTAATAAAGAAGACTACTCCTTCTACTCCTTCTGATTTACGTTAATTGCTAATACAAAAGCGTAAAAATAGACAATCTCCCGTGACAGTCCCCTAAGAAAATCACCATTGTGAGTGTCACCAGATTGTAATTAAATGTTGTTGTTCGGCTTCCAAACGGTCAGTTTTTGATCGGTTAAGTTTTAATGCGCCCCAACAACAAGTTGATGACCAAGAACATGAGTTGTCATATGCATCAGTCAACATGGCATCTCATACCAACAGAGGACGACGTCCTAGACGGAACACGTCCCAAACTCCAGGTCAACAATAATTCAACAGACTTCTTGATTCCTTTGAAGGAGTATACCAGAACACTCGATCAAGAAGACAAAGACAGTTGCAGACTTCTGATTCAGAAGCTGGGGGTACTCAATCTCTTGAGTCTAAAACTGATAGTGTTGATTCATACCTCTATACTAATCCCTCTGTATCTTCAAGAGAGGTTGAATCCTATGCTATTGGAGATGAACCGGAGACATCATCTGCTAATACAGAACAACGTCTCACTGCCGTTGAGCAATCATTGAAAGACATGCTTAACATGATGCAAAGCATACACCAGATAATAACGGCTCAGCAAACTGCTCAACCGGCAATAGTAATACCAGTGCAAGTAGCAGCACAAACTCAAGATAGTCAAGGGGTTGATATACCTTTGAATATCCAAGAGCCTGCTGTTAACCAAAATTCTGTATCTCCAGATCCCATCATTCCAGAAGATGTACCATCTCCCGTGGGGGTTACGGTACAACCAACAACTATTCAATCAAATGTGCTTCCGCAAACCAGTGAAGCCATTCAAGCAGTACGTAAGCTCAAAGCACAGTTTGAAGTTTTGAAGCAAAAGGATCAACTCCAGAGGTTAGGGATTAAGCAACCTTATCCTCCTCATTGGAATGATGTACCCTTTCTACCGAAATTCAAGCCACAATCAATGGTATTGTTTGATGGAAAGGCTTCTCCTAGTCAGTATATCAATTACTTTGATATTATGACTGTATATTTGCAGAAAAATGATGCTCTTCTCACTCGAGTATTCATTGGGTGCTTGACGGGTTCAGCTTATGACTGGTATTATAGTTTATCCGACAATTGCATTTCGTCTTTTGACGAATTTAAGGCAATGTTTCTCTCCCGCTTCTATGAAGGAGGTATGGACATGAACATGTCCTCCTTAATAGAAATCAAGCAAAAGGAGAAAGAAGATACTCGGACGTTCATTGAACGTTTCCGACAGGCGACTCTAAAGATGCCTCCTGGTATGCCAGATTCAGCATTAATTGATACATGCAAGATGAATCTGCGACCATCCACTGCTGTCTTCACGGGTTCCCAATTCACAGATTGGGCTTCGTTTATTATAGCAGCAGTTTCTGTCGAGACCAATGGTAGGTTGGCTCGTGAACATGGGATAATTTTTGCCTCAGAGGATAAAGGAAAGAAAGGTAATCCTGGTAATAATTCTAGCAATCGTAATGCAAAAGGAAAAGACACTCTTATGGTTAATCTTTCCAAAAACAAAACAACGCCGAATAATCATGAGTCTTCTAAGCCAAATGAAGAATATTTTTTTGACGAGAGTGATATCCCAGGGATATTTCAATATCTGGTGAAGAGTGGCAAACTCCAGATCCCGGAGCCAAAGAGGCCTAATGAGGTGAATCTGACTGACAATCCGAAATATTGTATCTATCACAGATACATAAATCATCCCACCAGGGCTTGTTATATTCTAAAGAAGAAAATCCAAGAACTGATTAATGCCAATGCCATCTCTCTAACTAATGATGAGCATACGGTCACAACCAATATGGTTTCACTTCAATTCAGAGATTTTCCTTTTCAACAAGTACCAGATGGAATTGTCCCAATTCCGAAGGCGACGATGAAGATTGTGAATATCCCGCCTGCCAGGGAGGAAAATGAAGGATTGTTGCCTCTCACATTAAAGAATGGTGAAATTATATGGGTACATCCTGACTTAGTACCTGAAATGGAAGATGAAGGTAAAACTTTAAAATCTAAGAAAGGTAAGAAAGTCAAAACCTGCAACATGATTTCTCATGTTATTCCAGATCCTGATGATTTGGATCATCTATGGGATGGCATTCCTTTAGAAGATAGACTAAAAGGATTGAACATATGTCCTCCAAGTCGGGCTCCTCCTACCAAGCTCAAGCTTACTCATCAGCAATGGCTAGCCATGAATAGTGTTTCCTTATATAGGGCACAACAAGTCTTCGCTGCTTATGAAAAAGCCCCTATAGGGATTTTTCCTCATATCCCGAATCCTTCTCCTTCCGTAGCTACAGAGACTTCTATTCCTCATTCTTCTGTAGTTACAAAGATTTTTGCTTCTTCTTCTGTTGAACTACCTGTTAAAAGGTCGCTGCCCATTCATTTATACAGTCAGCAATCAGTCCTTCTCATGAAAAAGATGGGCTATGACTTTCAGAAGGCGGAAGGTTTGAATTATGATAAAGGAATACGACTTCCTTTACAAATTCAAAGTCAAAAATCTACTGTTGGATTGGGTTTTGAGGTTCTTCATAACAATCCTCGTAAGGAGAAGGCTAAGGGAAGGAAGACTAAATCCTGTAATATGGTACTTCCTTTTTCTGAGTCTGAAGAAAAAACCTTTGCTGGTACAAGATCTGGAAAAGAGTACCACAAAGATTATGAGAGATCCTCCAAAGAAGCAGAGAATGTTTAAACACCACCAACTCAACCGTCTCTTATTTCTGCTGTGGTTGAAAAGGGGAAACAGAAAGCAGTACGCTTTAATGTTCCATTGAAGTCTGCTTCCAGTCAGGGGGTGGTGATAAATATTCTAGCCCAGTTAGCTAATACTCTGACTAGATTATCTATCTTCGAGTTGCTTCACCTTTCTAAAAAAAGTTGCGAAACCTTGAGTGAAGCTTTGCTGCAAGCTGACTCCTGCTTAGCTCAACTCAAGACTCCTGATAATACACCAGTATCATGCCCACAATGTCATAGTGTGATGGAGGTAATTCCTAATATTACCTTTACACAAGAAGATATGCTGTTGAAGCATAACAAGCATGACAGGCCTTTGTGCTACACTGGGTATATTGAATCCACTGAAGTTGACAAGATTTATATTGATCCTGGGTCTTCCATTAGCATAATTCTTCAAAGTATGCTAAGACCATTGAGGATTCCTACTAGTGACTTGACTTACACTAGTACCACAATAGTTGGTTTCAACTCTGGAAAGAGTAAACCACTGGGGAAGATTCGTCTGAAGATTCAGATTGGTGATCTTCGAACTATGGCAACATTCTATGTTATTAATTCAGACGTATCCTACAACATCCTTCTTGGAAGACCGTGGTTACATGAGCATAATATCGTGCCTTCAACTCTCCACCAATGCTTCAAGTACGTGGATTCCCAAGGGGTTGTGAAGACTGAGTTTGCTGATATCAATCCTTTCAAGGGTGTCGAAGCCTATTTTTCTGATTCAATGCTCTACAAATAAGAGCATGTGAAAGAGATATCAGACATAGCTGAAGATCGATCATCTGCCGAAGATCAGTCTATTAATGAAGATCCGCCAGAAGAGCAACCTTTGAAGATCAAAGTCAAAAGGCGAATCCAATCCCAACTTGTCAACAATCAACCTCTAATGATCAAGGTCAAAGGAAGAACTCAAGCTTCATCTGAGGAATCAGTGAATGTTCCTGCTAAAAGCCAAGTTCAACCTCTTATGATCAAGGTCAAAGGGCGTACTTCTCGTACGAATGATCCAGAATCACCATTGATCGTCAATCTTGGCAAATCTACGCAAAAGACGGATGATGGTCCATTAGTGATTAATCCGAAGCGTAGCAGTCAAATTGTAAATGATGTAAATATTGATCATTCTGTACTTTCTAATATTAATGAAGATTTCCTTTTTGAGTATATGGATGTCAAATATGTTGAAAGAATGACTTTATCTTCTGATGATCAAAATTATCAGTATAAAGACGACATAGACACAGAGGAAACCTTATACATTGACCATAAGAAAAATTCCTTTCCTCCTCATGTCAATGTTGGACCTTATGCTCAAAGGTTCCTAACATCTTCTCCCTATCTTCTTTCTGTAGTTGCTTCATCGCAAGCTTGTGTAACCTAAAGACGTCACGAAGAATCTTATTTCGTGATTCCGTCTAATAAGAAAAATAAGCACCAAATTGTGTTTGGCACGGCTAGAAATATCCCTGTTGCTCAGACAGATGATCTGAGAGATAAAGATAAAGGAAGAATCCGAATTGACAGATATAGTCAACAATCTCTCAAGATTATCCAGAATATGGGATATGATCTGAAGACTATGCAAGGTCTCGATCAAGGCAAGGATAGACGATTACCATTAAGTGGTGATCCGTTTTATCAGAAAACTCGTCATGGGTTGGGATATGATCCGTCCCACATATTTAATGACGATATACAAGAAGAATTCTCTTCTAACTCTTCACAATCATCAAATTCAGAAGAAATCCAATTCATCGAATCTGATACATCTCACTCCTCATATGTTAGAGGAGATTATTATGATGAATCTGTGCAAATATTCTCAGTCAACATGGTTCAAACTGATGGTGAATGTGAACCATTTGAGAATGATCCTTGGGCTCAACAGATGGACACTCAATGGAAACTTCGTTTTGAACAGAGACAGCCACCTACAGAGGATGAGGTTGTCCAGATCGATGTTGGATATGGTACTACACCCAAACCAATATTCATCAGTAAAAACCTTTCTGAAGATGAAAAGGAAGAGTTGATAAAGCTGATCAAAGAATATATTGATATTTTTGCATGGAGTTATGAGGATATGGCGGGTCTAAATCCTAAAGTTGCTACTCATAAACTCAATATTCTTCCTAATGCCAAGCCTGTAAAACAACATCAACGGCATTTTCGACCAGATATGATGGATGCAATTGAGGCGGAAGTCAAAAAGCTGATCAAATGTGGCTTTGTTCGTGAAGAACAGCACCCGGACTGGGTTGCCAACATTGTTCCTGTTATGAAGAAAAATGGAATAGTCCGAGTTTGCATAGATTTTCGAGATCTTAATGCAGCTTGTCCAAAGGATGAATTTCTACTTCCGATTACCGATGTCATGATAGACAATACATGCGGTTTTAAACGCATATCTTTCATGGATGGATTCTCAGGATACAATCAAATTAAGATGTATCCAGAAGATGAGAAGCATACTGCTTTTCGTACACCCCTTGGGGTTTACTGCTATACGGTTATGCCGTTTGGTCTTAAAAACGCCGGTGCTACGTATCAACGGGCTATGAGCAACATCTTTCAAGAACATCTACGGAAGATAGTAGAATGTTATGTAGATGATATTGCTGTTAAGAGTCGATCAAAAGATGATCACATTCAAGATTTGAAGACAGTATTTGAATTGATGCGTCAACATCAATTGAAAATGAACCCTACTAAGTCTTTCTTAGGGGTTTCCAGTGGCAAGTTTTTAGGATTTGTCATTACTTCTCAGGGTATCCATGTTGATCCTGATAAGGTTAAAGCAATTCTTGAAATGCGTCCTCCTTGTAATTTGAAAGAACTCCGTGGCTTTCAGGGTCGCATTGCTTATATCAGGAGGTTTATATCTAATCTCTCTGGGAGATGTCAACCTTTCTCCCGTCTATTAAAGAAGGGTGTATCATTTGTCTAGGATGAAGCGTGTCAGAAAGCCTTCAATGACATCAAGAAATACCTTACAAATCCACCTGTTCTGGTACCTCCAGTGGTAGGAAGACCATTTTTGCTATATGTTTGAGCCTTGGATCATTCACTTGGTGCTCTTCTTGCACAAAAAAATAATATGGGGCATGAACAAGCAATTTATTATCTTAGCCGACTGATGGTCGGAGCAGAACACAGGTATACTCCTATAGAAAAGGAATGTTTGGCCTTGGTTTTTGCTGTCCAAAAGATAAGACATTATGTGACAGGACAGACTATTCATGTCATCTCCAGAATAAATTCCATTCGGGTATTGATGAGAAAACCGAGCATTCTTAACTCTAGGTTAGCTACCTGGGCGATGTTGCTCACTCCTTATGACATGGTTTATATACCTCAAAAATCAGTGAAGGGTCAAGCATTAGCTGATTTCTTAGCTGCTCACCCTATACCTGAAACATCAAAGCTATATGAGGATATTCCAGATGAAGTCGTGGATTGCAACATGACTTTGAAGAATGATATCTGGCAATTATATTTTGATGGAGCATCACGGGTTGGACCTAAGGGTAATATTGTCTCTGGAGTAGGAATCGTCTTAGTTTCTCCTGATAAAATGGTCATATACCGTGCCTATTCTCTCAATGAGCCATGCTCTAATAATGTAGCAGAATATAATGCTTTGCTGATTGGTCTCCAAGTAGCAAAACAGTTGGACATTGAGTTCCTAGAAGCTTATGGAGATTCTCAACTGACTGTTAATCAAGTTAGAGGGACTTATGAAGTCAGAAATCCTGATCTCATCCCTTACCATCAAGTGGTAATTGAGTTGGTCCTTTCATTCAAAGGATTCTTCATCGAATTCGTACTACGTTCTCAGAATGTGGAAGCTGATACTCTTGCTAGCTTAGCTGCAGACTTGGCTGTTCCAATTCGGAGACAAAATACAATTACTTTGTTGGACCGAGACTTATTATGTGTCAAGAATAATTTGTATATTGAACAGAGTTATACTACAGAGTCAAGTTCCCAACAGAGGGATTGGAGAAGTCCATTCATTGATTATGCGGTTCATCGAATTTTACCTGAAGATCTAAAAGAAGCTGCATCAATTAAGAGACGATCATTTCGATTCTATTATGATTCATCTTTACATATGCTATATTGTCGTTCATACGATGGACTCTTGCTGCGCTGTCTCTCAGAAAGTGAAGCTAAACAGACACTCTGTGAAGCTCATGATGGTGTCTGTGGTGCTCATCAACCAGGTCTAAAGTTACAAGATCGCATTCAAAGAATGGGGTATTATTGGCCTTCCATGATAGTAGATGCTGTGGATTACGCCAGAAGGTGTAAAGCATGTCAGATTCATGCTGACTTTATTCACCAACCTTCTAAATTTCTATATCCTACAGCAGCTTCTTGGCCCTTCGAAGCTTGGGGTATGGATATCATTGGTCCGATTAACCCTCCTTCTGTTAAAGGACATCGATTTATATTGGCTATAACCGATTACTTTTCCAAATGGGCAGAAGCAGTTCCCCTTACCGAAGTAAAAACATCTAATGTGATTAGCTTCATTAAACACCATGTCATTTATCGCTTTAGGATTCCTCGACGGATAGTTCATGACAATGGACCACAATTTGCCAGTCAGGCATTTTATCGATTCTGTAATAAGAATCGAATTCAAAATCTCACTTCTACGGCTTATAATCCAGCTGCTAATGGTTTAGCCGAGGCTTTTAATAAGACGATCATCAAACTTCTTAAAAAGTTTGTCTCTTCTAATAAACGTGATTGGAATGAGAAACTTGGAGAATATTTATGGGCTTATCGAACAACAGTCCGAACTCCTACTGGTTTTACACCATTTTTACTGGTTTATAGATGTGAGACTGTCCTTCCATTGGAAATCCAGATTCCATCTCTTCGAATAGCCATTGCTAATGAGCTAACTATAGAGAATAATGATCACTTACGACTCCAAGAACTTGAAGGATTGGACGAAAAGCGTCTTCAAGCACAACAGTATATTGAGCTGTATCAAGCCCGTATATCTCAAACTTTCAATCGTAAAGTTAAAGAGAGGGTATTCAAGGTTGGCGAACTGGTATTGGCTGTTCGAAGACCGATGGTGATGACTCACAAAAGCAAAGGGAAATTCTAAGCAAAATGGGAAGGCCCTTATGTGATTGAGACTGTGTTTTCCAATGGCGCCTATCGGTTATCCAAGCCTAATGGAGATCTACTCATGATGCCGATCAATGGCAAATTTCTTAAGAAGTACTATGTATAAAAAAAAGAAAGAGACGGAATGAAATTAAAATTTTTTTTATTATTATTTTTTCTGAATAAAGGATTAAGGACGAGGACCACTGCCTTCCTTATTAAATACATAGTCTGCCAATGCATCGAAGGCATCGTTGCCTGAGTTCATAAAAAACTTGCAGGCAGCCATCCTCAGTGCTTCTTCTTCAGGAGTTTTCCCTAGCTCTACTAAGAAAGCGAGGATGTCTTGTGGTGGCTTGGGCGTAGAAGAGATTTCGCCTATTTTGATTGGGTCTGACACAATTGGCTCAATGGGGCGCTTCTCGATGACGTTCTCAACTTTCATGGAGATTTTATTCTTTTGCTGCACGTCCTTGGAAGACATTTTCGATAGAGGAATGGAAATAAGAATGAAATGTTATAAAGAGTTCTCACCTATTTATAGGAGAGATCTATTAACGAACCGATCTTCGAGATTGAAACAACTTTTCATTCCCGAAAAGACCTATCCATTCGTTACATCAGATTCATCCATTTAACCGTGGAATTGAATTGATCTTTCTTTTCCTGAAAGATACGTTGGTTCATTTGTTCTTTCATTAATCTTCCTATTCCCCAGCTACCAATGTTTGGTTAAGCTGATTACTTGTCTCCTTGGAGAGAAATTTTAATCTTCTATCTTATCAGTTGATTAAAAAATTGGATTTGTTATTTATCATGTTTTCATGACCTCTGAATAAATATTAAATCTGTTTGTATTTCCTATCTATCATGTCCATTTGGCCTCTGAATAGATATTAATCTATTTTTCTTTGGGTTGTTACGATCTATCATGTCCATATTACCTCTGATAGTATTGTATACTCTAAACAGAAAACGGGATTTCATTATCTATCATGTCCATATTACCTCTGGATAGATATAATTGATTGAGTTTCGAAGACTTATCATGTCCATATTCCCTCTGATAAGTATTTTCTATCTCATGACTATTGTTTAATTGCAAAATAAATGATAGGATCATAAAACAAATATTTTATTCATTTCTTGGATAAGATTAAAAGGTTACAAAAGCTCCTTATTTCCCTAAGGTGGAGCAGAAACATCTTGAAGTAATTTTTGTAATTCTGCCAGGCGTCTATCACGAGAGCTCAATACTTTCTTAGTCGCTTCAGCATGTCGAGCTTCGGTAGTGCAAAGATTAGAAAGTCCAGCGAAGCTGATTATCAGATTGTCCTTGGCTTCATCAAGGGTCTTGATAGTTGATTCGGTTCCGTAGGCCTGTTCTTCTAAAATAGAGCCCTGAGCAAGGTGCTAATTCTGAACAGCGATCATCTGTTCCTTTTCTGCCTTTAATTGAGCCAATTCAGCCTCAACTTCTTAGATTTTATTATTCTGCTACTGAATCTCCTGGTTTAAGGTGTCATAGGCTGCTCTATGACCATCCAGCTCGGGCTGTATTCCAGCTAAAAAGGGTTTCTCGCTGGCAACCTTTATACTATAATCATGTAGAGCTTCATTATATCTTGTCTCCCGATCGAGATAATCAGCCGTTAAGGCGTCATACTCCTCTTGTATGAGACTTTCAACAGTCTCGCTTGACAGCTTAAGATATTCTCTGATGGGCTGTTCATGACCCTCTACAATTTTCTCTAATGCTGCTGCTCTCCCCGTATCATTGAACATAGCAACGTTCTTGATGGTAAGAGCCATAGACGTCTTCAAGCTCTCATAATTAAGGCCCTTATTCAGGACCATCTTGATTAGGGTCGCCAAAGTTTTATAAAAAGTGTCAGTATGAATCTCAACTAGGAGATTCATTTTTATGCTTGAACTTGAACTAGGTCTCTTCTTTGGAGACTAGGAACAGATGTTGTTGGTGTGACAGCAGATTGAGATGAAGCCATTCTTGTTACTGTTGTCACAGCCAGTTGATCCCTAAGAGCTTCAGGGATTGTGTCTTCAACACTTGCAGATGTAGTTGCTCTGATAGCAGGCTGAGATGAAGCCATTGTAGTTACTGCTATCATAGTCAACTGATTCCCAGCAGCTTCGAAATCAATGTCTTCAATGTTAGTTACTCCACCTGTTTCTGGAGCTGAAACTACTAGAGTTTCAGTAGCGGTGATAGGTACGGGTGGAATAATGGTGGTGGCAGCTGATTCAAGTTCATGCATACTCTCCTCCGGAACTTCTACAGGATCAGTAGTAATAGCAGCGGGTGCTATCACAACATTCTCAGTTTCGGTGGATTTGAATATACCTTCATCACCTCCTTTGACTTCTGGCTGTTCAGGTTCTGGAGGTACTTCAAGTTCTTCATCGAGGCCAGTTCCTCCTTCAACAGCTGCTTCATGGTCTGCAGTTGGTTTTTCTGCTGCTTGTACTTCTTCTCGGTTATCAATACGAGAAGGTAATTCGGGCTGAGCCTCTGCTTCAACCTCTGTTTCAACCTCTGCTTCAAGTTCTTTCTGTACTTCTTGTTGCTCATCTTCTAGTTGGATTACTTCTACTTCGTCTGAAGAAGAAGCCTCTTCATCAGATTCCTCATGGATGTCCTCTTGAGGAGGAGGAGGAGCCACAGGCTTTGTTGCAATGATGATATCTGCAAAATGAGCAAAATAAGTTAATATAAAAAATCATGATACATAATTTCGTATAGGTTTTGCGTAGTACCTGGAATATGTGCGTTTTGTTCAAGATATGAATCATAGTCACCATTCCAGTCATCATCGTCAAAGTTGAGAGCTGGCTCGTCTAATGGGATACGGTCTCGATTAGCAATGTGTGCAGTAGTAGCATCCTCCGTAACTTGTGCCTTTCGTGGCAAAGATAAATGGAGTGAGGAGCTAAGGCGTCCAGGAGATAAAAGTTTTACAACTTCTGATGCTGCTGCTAGGTGAGGTGTTGAAGACCCTTCTCCCGGATGGACTGAAGGGGAAGCAACAAGTTGGTCCTCTTCGACCGAGATGTCATCTTCTGGAATAAAGACTCTGGGTTTGGAAGGCCCTTTAGTAGTAGTCTTCTTCTTCTTCTCAGGAGACTTCACTGGAAGAGTGGTAGCTGTAGTCTGCTTTCGTTTACGGGTTTTTCCAATAACTATTGGTCCCGCGGCTATCTCCCCAGCTCTTCTAGGAATTACTGCCAAAAATTCATCTATAGCAGAAGTATTGTCTGGTATGTCAGGAGTTATTCTTATGGGTTCTTCAACATTTCCCTTCTGGCCCATCGCAGACTTCCTTGCATGCTATAACCGTCTTCGAAGGAGCGAATGGATGTATAAAAACGGGCATACGAGTGAAGTATACGTAGCTCAGTTGTACTAGTAGCTGTAGATATGTGGAATCTAGCACCAGTACATGCAGTGCTAAAATATCTCCATGCTCGTGCACCGTCAATCAGCTTTCCATAATGATAGAAGCTGGTGGAAGGATTTCCAACGTGAAGTTGGTCATATCCAAACTGGCGAGCGAACCTACTTGGTAGGTAAGGCTCAAACGCGCATTAATCTTCATTCCTGTACATCAGATGGGAAGGTCTGAGGTACGCCAGCCATCGGAAGACAGATCTTGGCAATAAAGCTGATTTGTCTACTCTATCTTCAAATTGTACGCCAAGGCAGTCGGCTGGAACTGGTGGCCTTGTACAGAAGAAGTTCCAGCCGTGAGAGTAATTTAATGCTGCTCGGGTGTCTGCCACCGTTGTAGCTCTCCATGTGGATTTGCTAAATTTTTGAAGGAAAATCTTCGCTTCATCCTCAGGGCCCGGTGGCAGCAAATTGCAATTGTGGTGTAGTAACCAACCCATTAGATAGGTGTAGGGTAGCTCCACCCTTGGAAAATTGTCTCGGTGAGGAGCATTATTAATCAGCTCTTCACCGAAAGTCCGTAGACCTGTATTTATTCGGCATACCATTGCTGAAATCAGGTTGATTCTATTTTTGAATACTAAACGTACCGCTGGCCATAGTACGTTGCGATGAATCCTGTCCACGGTACTGATCCCTGGCAGGACCCATCTTCGTATCCATAAGGATAGGAAACCTGCCAGCAAGGCCTTCTTTGACATTTTCTGACTACCCTGTCTCAGGTAGCTTAAAGCCTCAGTCCCCGCAGGGATATCTCCAGTTTTGGTAGACAGATATTGGTTGCGAGCTTTCTGTGAAGCCATCAGCTCTTGGATTACATCTGCAGGAATTATCGAGCAAGATTTAATGGTTTAAGTTTTGTCTTCTCGAAACCTGCTCTTCTCAGTCTTGGACACTCTATTTTCATGGTAAAATAGATAGGTTGTCCATTTGGTTATGTATGCCAAATGTGACCCAGTTTCATACATACTGGTGCAAATCAGATAATAGCACATAAGTTCTTCATAGACCTGCACCAGTTCAGGGTTCTTCTCTCGAACTTCTGCTAGTTCCCGATTGGAAGGAATGTATTCTTCATAAGGGAATTCGCCCATCGGCAGCATCGAGATGAATTGCATCTCATGCAGAGCAAGACCCATTTTGCCATGTGGAGTTGCAAAAGTTCCTGTTGAACTCATATACAATTCCAGTAAAGCCAGGAACAAATTGCTGTTCGGTGGAATGCCATAACTGGTAGAGGCCACCGCTTCATACATGTCAATATCGTCCAATTCTGTTTTAAAGTTCTTCATGACCCAATTACTGATCTGAATCCAGTTACTACTGTAAGGGGTTAGCCACCCTGTCAGCCTAGGGTTGGTCTGAGGATATAAGACTCCTTTCCTTAGGAATTTATTTATGAACATGGGAATTTGTACCGGCTGAATGAGAAGTGAGTCCTCACTCGGTGTGAACCCGGGCAATAGACCAAAAAATGGAATGACACCACCATAGGGAGTGCTAATGTGATAACCCATATCATTTTCTCTCTCTCTTCTAAAAATGATCCTACCCGGTCTACCATAGCTATTGGGAGTTAAGTTCCACAGCATTTGACGGTGATGGCTAGTATGGAAGAAAGCAGATAAAGGGTAATCCCTGTCCATGTCAGGGAGATACATCACCCTTTCTCCAGATCTAAATACCCAAGCCTCCTTTTTGGGATGAGTCTGCGATTTGAAATCTATCGCATCCCCGAATAAGAAAGCCGGCTTCAAGAATTGTTGATTGTCCAGTGACACCAGCACTTCCCCGTTGATCATGGATAATAGCATCCTATCTCCTTGGGCAAATATCAGCTGTGCTCTCGCTGCAGGGTATTCGGGGTTGGATTGAGGAAATTTGACATGAGATAAATCCTCCAGATAGTTCGAACCCACCATACCCGCTGATGAGCCAAAAATTTCTTCAAGAGGATGAGCTTGTAAATCCACTGACAAAAGAAAAAAAAGATCAAGTTAGTGAGAAATCTAATTTGAACTTTTGTGAGTAAACATTGACTTTTACGCTTACTAAAATTGATTAAAAATTTTAAAGTGTAAAAAAGGTCTTTGTTTTACAAAGTTTTTTCATTTTACGCTAGCACATGCTAAGTGAGCGTATTTAAAATTTTTACGCTGACATGACTAGACATGAACGTAATTCGAATTTTACGCTGACACGTATAACGTGGGCGTATTTTTGAAATTTTACGCTGGCATGAGTAGACATGAGCGTAAATTCGAATTTTTAAGCTGACACGTATAACGTAGGCGTATTTCTTAACTTTTTACGCTGACACGTATAACGTGGGCGTATTTTGTTATTTCAGTTTCTACGCTAACACGAATGACGTGGGCGTGAAAATCTGAAAGTTTGTCTTCTTCTTCTCCGATGAATATTCCGACCAAAAGATAGGGTTTTACCCTTCATAGGTGGAGCTACAGCGGGATTGGGTTGTCGGAGTGGTATCGATGACCGAATGGGAGTTTGTTCACGGTCGACAGATGAAGAATCAACGACAAGTTTTTTCCCCTTGCTGCCGGCGGCGGTCTTCTTGGGAGCCATCGAGTTAAAGCAGGAGAGATTTCGAAGAAAGGGGGCAAAGAGATTTGGGATTGCAAAGAGACAAGTAAAGTCTTTATCGAATTCGAAAAGCTCTATTTATAGAGATTTTGAATCGGTTCAAATTCCCTATTTTTATGCCGACTGTTGGATATCCCTATTTTTACGCGACTGACCGCTGAATATCCCAAACTTTACGCTGACTGGTCAAATCCTGAATTTTTCGCTTATGTTCAAAGTATTTCGAAATTCTTGAAGTCTTTTCAAATTTCGAAAACTTTGAAGGGGGTCTTGTAGGAGCATAAAAAATGCTTTATAGACTGAGTCAAAGAGATAGAGCTTTACACTTAAAGTCAGCTACTTTACGCCAGGGACAGATCAGCTACTTTACGCCAGGGACACGCCTACCACTTTACGCCAAGGACAGGTTGTCAAATGATGTATTTAATGTAAAGTAATAATGGGTCTGACATAAAGATCTACTGACGGCGTATAACACAGGATTCAAAGGGATTTGTTTTACACAGAAATCAATACTTGTCGTTTAGTATGTGGACTGAGCTATTTTACGCTCACAGGATGGCTTCTTTTACGCATGAATACTATATGAGCTTTTTACGCTCAAAGTTGACGTGTGCATAAAGTTTATTTGGGCTACCTTTACGCTCAAGGTTGTTTATCAACCACTTTACGTGGGAAGTCCATTTTAGGGCTATTTTACGCCTAGTCTACTACTTTACGCTCAAGGTATATTTGGGTTGTTTTTACGCCCTATCCTTTCTGACTAATTTGGAACGTGGTTTGCCTACGTGGTTTTCCTGCCACACATCTCGAAGAACATGTGTACGTGCATCCTATTCTTATTGAAATTATGGGACACGTGTCAACGTGTGTAAAGAATGACTTCAGTCATGGGTGGCAGTTATTAGTGTAAAGACAGAACTTTTGCTGAGTTTTACGCACAAAAAGCCAAGTCTATAAATAGACTTATTTTTCTCATATGAGACGGACAGAGAGAGGGACATGAGAGAATATATAGAGATCAGAACCCAGAGATTTTGATTCTCCAGAGCATTCTTCTTTAGCTTTTCTTCCAGAACAGAGTGAAACAAAGCAGGAAAGCATTCGGCCTCGCCATCAGTGTCCAAGTGTGTCGATACCTTTCTGGTGACTTAGTTCTTCCGGTTGTTCATCTTCTAGCAGTGATCTTCATCATCATCGTATGGTCCAAGGAACAAAGTGATCGACTTCAGATCAGACTTCCATAGCAATACTTCCCAGAACAATTTGTACTATTTGTATTTTTTCTCATTTTATTTTCAAAAGCCAATTTCAGGCCTTTTGTTAAGTAAAACATATAGCTATAACTCAATAATCATATATGCTCAAATGTAAATCAAATCAATTTATTTTCTCGATCTAGCTATCCTCTGGTGTATACCACCTTGTAATTGCAAATTAAAATTCCCACTATCCTTTGAAGGCGGTAATATGCTACTACCCAACTTGGAATTAACTAATCCTTAAAATCATACTTTTAGAAAGATGTCTTTATAACTCAAATAGAACCTCAATGCATATTAATTGTCATTGTAACCTTCCTAGCCATGTGTTTGACCTAAGAGCATATATTAGTGTAGTCATCTTCCTAACTGTCACTAAGCACGAAAGATAAGGATTTACGGTAGAAAGAGTTCAAGCAGGATGCAAATCAAGGATGGTAACGAGAGTTCAAAACTTGAAACAAGGTGTAACGCCCCAGTCCCAAAATACGTAGGACTAGGAACGTAGACATGCCAGTTGTACTCATACGAAGTATACTCCAATATATGGAAGCCTCGTATAAATACATAAGCTGTAAAATGCAGTAGATCCATAACTAATCTCATCCACACAGAATAAAAGAATAAAAGACATCATATAAAGATAATGAATTGTCTTGATACAATATGTTGGGCGGAGACAAATCCACTACCAACAAGTAAAGGAAAAATACATGAGAAGAGTAATGATTTTTGGCGGGGGAATCGAAGACGACCCAAATGCAATCATCCTCGAAGAAGTGGCGATGAACACAGCTAGAGCTAGAACACCTGCGAAAGACAATAGCACATACCTGGAGAGATAACCAGGTCCTCAGAGGGACGTAACAAGACACATAATATCATGCCATATAAACTGAATAAATATTGCTCAATAAATAAGTAAATCAAATTATAACATGGTCCAATACGCACCTACTGAACGAGCGTACCATCCCCCCAACCAAACAAGGACAGGAGATGGTAACTAATTCACGGTAACGTATCTTTCTATGCTATGAATCCAATATGGTATCCGGACCCCAACAAGGTTCAATACCTTCTCATCGAAGTAGTAAGTCATACCTACAACCAAACAAGGACAAGATGTGACGAACTAATTCGCGACAAGTTATTGTTCCAAGCCACGGTCAGATACAAGTACCCAAACCAAAAGTACTCGTATCTAACGGATAGGGTAGCCTACCGTTCTAAGTGAAATGTAGTTAAGAACAATCCTTCCTACGCATGGGCCCTGGCTAAATAGGATCGGCGTAGTCCCTCTTTGGGCACCAGAGGCCCATCAGTAAGAGCATGACGTTCCGCAGAATCTTCAGTGGCCGTCAGTAATCATGGGTCATCAACCCCGTATCTCAAGCGGAGAGTCCGGGTCATAAAGGAAAGTGCATCGAAGCCCATACGCTAAGGAATTGTCCTCCCCGCCCAATGCCTATTGTGTTATATCCACAACACAAGACCACTATAACCGCTAAATCAAACTAGCATGCAATCTCTATTAGCGGTTATTCCTATCGCACGGCTTGTACGTACTGGTGGCCAGCCAATCACGTACTTCCGTGTCCTATATGCGACACACAATTTCGTGGTACAACGTGTCATGGCCAATGAATGCAACACACAAGGTGGTCCCTTAAATCTAGGTTTAATTTGTAAGAAAATAATACACTACAGGAAATATAAATGAACAATAAGTTCTAACAGTTATGCCATGTATCACAGTTTATTTTGCATAAAGAAAATAAATAATGCATGAAATATGAGCTAAAATAAATAAACAGCAAATGGCAAGGTGTCTTGTCTGGTAGGACGCCTGGTGTGCTGCGATAATCATAGTGGCATGAACTGCGACTCCAATGTGATAACTACACAAGGTGACCTCTGATGGTGGCACGGATTATGTCATTGAGTCCGGAATAGTCAATTTGGCTAGGGACGATATAAATAAACTCGAAATTTGGAAGAAGGTAAGAAACGAATGATTGATCATGGATAAGATTATATAATCGAAGAAATTTTATAGAAATAAATATAACTAATTTTGAAAATATATCTATTATATTTGAAAATAACTATATTTCTATTAGTAAAACAGTTTTAGATATCTCCTTGAAAGCCATGAAAATTATCTTTATATCAAACTATAACTTGCTTGTAGAAAATATTTCAACCATATTTAATACCATAAAATATATAAAAATAATAAAAAATAACCGAAACCCGATTTGAAACTACATGTAGGGCCAAGCCCAAAGTTATATATTTAGTTAAGTATATTTAGAAATAATAATATATCTTTTTATATAATAATAATTATAACAAAATAATAATAATGTATTCATATATACTGTTAGTATCAGTATAATAAAATAATAATAATAATAATAAGATGAATAATAATAATAATAAATCAAATAATAATAATAATAATGAATGATAATAATAATAATGAAATGATAATAATAATAATAATAATAATAATAATAATAATAATAATAATAATAATAATAATAATAATAATAATAATAATAATAACCTCAACCAAATTTTATACTGCTCTCTTCCCGATGAAATAGAGAGAGAAAGGAGAACACAAAAAAAAGGAGGGGGAGAGCTGGAGGAAGCCGGAGGCACGGCAAGGGCGGCTCGGCCGGGCGGCGGAGGAGTCTAGGGCAAGGCCGGCGGAGGGTGGGTCTAGGGCTAGGCCGGCGGAGGGTGAGGAACTGAGGCGGTGGTGCTGGGCTTGCGAGCGGAGGACGGTCGGCGGACGGCGCGAGGGAGTAGGCGGAGAGAAGCGAAGACGAGCGGAAGACCGGAGGGTTCGGGGGTCGTCGGCCACGGCGATGACTGCGGACGGCCGGGCAGAGTACGGGTGAAGGGGGCGGTCGGATCTCGCGCGGTGGCCGGCGCCGCAGCAATGGGGCGCGGTCGGCAGAGCATTCCATGCGGTGGCGAGCCGGAGGAGAAGGCTAGGTGAGGGTTTGAGTTTTATTTTTCCTTTCCTTTTTGGGTGGCGGCCGGCGATGGCCGGAGTGGCGGTGGTTTAGTTGGCGGGATGTCGACGGTGGTGGTGGCGTTCGGTTGAGGTGGTGTGATAGGAGAAGTGGTCGGCAAAAGGCAGGGGGTCGGGTTGTCGGGCTGGTTGTTCGGGTGAGATGTATGCTGGTGGCGATGGAAGATGTGGTCAGGATATGGTGGAGACGGGTCTGTTTTGCTGGTGGTGTGTGGGTTCGCCGGTGTCGAATGCCGGTGATGGTCGGGGTTGTCGACAGGACGGGTCGATGAAGGAAGGCCGGGGTGGATTTTGAAGTCAGGGAATGACAATGGTGGCCATGTCATTCCGACGGGGTGCTGGCAGCGGATTTGGTTAG
Organism: Iris pallida; assembly: GCA_029216955.1. Lineage (NCBI taxonomy): Eukaryota > Viridiplantae > Streptophyta > Magnoliopsida > Asparagales > Iridaceae > Iris > Iris pallida. Next base: position 8,481,993 of record JANAVB010021599.1, read on the forward strand.
GGTTAGGTTGTGTCGGGAAATGTCCGGCACGACAGAGAAGGGACTGGAAGAAGTGTCCTGCGAGACACGGGATGGGTTAACATCCGGGGTTGTCGGACGCGGGGAATCACTGTATTTGTAATTAAATCGAAATATAGTGGATGGCAAGGGGACACGGACACGATAGACATCTCGGTGGAAAAATATTTGTGGAGACGATTTGGTGGATGATAAAAAAAATTGGAGGAGTACCTGCCTATTTATAGGATGTGGAAATTCCCAATTAGATAAAGTTTAGGATTTGTTTAAACCCAAAATAGATAATTCAATATATAATTTAATTTAAATCAATAATCCAAATCCAAATCAAATCCAAATTTAAATCTAATTTAAATTCTTTTGGCTTAAAATCAATTGAGAAAATTCAAATTCCAAATATCTAATCTATTTAAAATAATTCCAAAAATTGAATCAAGATTTAAATTGCCAAAATATTTTCAAAATATGTTTTCCAAAAATGCTATTATAATAATTTCGAAAATACATTATTATTTAAAAATAAATTAATAAAATATTATGAAATATATATATGCAAGCATGAGTAATATTTATGCCTTTCTAGTATACCATAGGAATATCATTCACTATTAATAACTGCATAAATGAAGGCTTCTAGTAACTAAAATAACTTGGAAATGATAGCGAAATAATATTTATATATATTATTTTGAAATTATAAAAAAAAAGGAAAAATGTTTTTCTAAAAATATGTACGCTCGCACATATTCGTACTCGTCGTGCAATTCCGAAAAATAAAATTTTCGGCGGCGTACAATACGACTTACGCGACGTACAATACAAAAATTTTAAATCGGTACCAATTTTTAATAATAAAAAAAAATAGTAGAAATTTAGGGGTTTTACACAAGGAAGGAGGTCAAGCTTGTGGATGAGATTCATAGACACTAATCCTATATTGCAGGCTCACATCGGTACAATTACGTAACCGAAGTGACAAGCTCGACCTGCATGGGCCACCACAAAAACATGTAACGTCCCAGTCCCAAAATACGTAGGACTAGGAACGTAGACATGCCAGCCGTATAGTATATATACGGAAGCTGTAAAATACAGTAGAACCATGACTAATCTCATCCACACAAAATAAATGAATAAAAGATATCATATAATGATAATGAATTGTCTTGATACAATATATTGGGCGAAGACAAATCCACTACCAACAAGTAAGGAAAAATACATGAAAAATGAAATGAGTTCGGCGGGCGAAGCGAAGATGATCAAAGTGCAATCATCTTCGAAGAAATAGTGACGATCATGGCCACGGCTAGAATACATGTGAAAGACGAGAGCACACACCTGGCGAGATAACCAGGTCCTCAGAGGGACGTAACAAGATACAATAAATATGCCATGTAAATACAGAATATAAAATATGCCACAAACAAAAGTAAGTGACAAGACTACAATAAGGTAATCTAACCATACTAAAGTGATCATGCAGTTGAGAAACAATCCTTCGACGCATAAGCCCTGGCTGTAAATGGAATCGGCATAGTCCCCATATAGGACACCAGGGGCCTACGTCCGTAAGGTCCGAAGATCGTCAGAGGGTATCATGTGCAAGGGGCTACGTCCATAACGCTCTGGAAAACGTCAGAGGGCACCTGGAGCCTGCGTCTCCGACGGAGCTCACAGGTAAGCAGGGAAGTGCAAAGAAGCCCATACGTCAGGTATTGTTCTCCTCGCCCAATGTACCTGTCAAGTCGCATCCACGACCATGTACCTCTACTAACTGCTAAGTTTTCTAACACGCCTCTATTAGCAGTTAGCCCTAACGCATGCGTATGGGGGATCAACCCACACGCAAGAACCTCTACATGCTACTCATCTCACACATCCTCGAGGTACAACTGTATCAAGGTATATGCGATACGCTACAGACGGTAGTCCCTTAACTCTAGGTTCATGTGCAACCAAAGGATAGTAACAAAGTAAACTAATAATCACTGAGCATGTAGAATCAAGAATTGTAATAACTGGAAATAATGAACAGTGATATATAAATAAATGCAGACTGAATATAAACAGTATAATGGCAAGGTATCTTGCCTGGTGTGTCGTCTTGTGTGGTACGATGTTCTGTCATGTCCCAATAGTCCAACAGCCACAATCGAGGTGCAGGGGTCCGAATTCGGAAAGGAAGTAAGGTTAAGGTTAGTCATGATCAGCTAAGATAGTAGACGAGAATTTATGGAAATAAATATATGTACTAATTTTTGAAAACTACCTTCCTAATAAATTTACGTAAAAATATCTTATATTTACAATTTTGGAAAAATACGTTTTTATTAGCCAAATACATGTCCATATAAATACTTGAAGAACCGAAAATAATTTTAGGCTACAATCATTCTAAGTTCGTAAAGATTTTTGTAGAAATCTATATTTTATTAATTAGATGAATATTTGAAAAATACCATAAAATATTTTATAATCAAGTAGATACACTTTAAGGGTCAAGATATTTAAAATCGAGAGATATTTATGATATATTCAAAACTGTATTTTACTAATCACAATATTCTTTAGAAAAATAATAGAAATAATTTAGGTAAAACCTATTCACCATATTCTATGAATATATAATAATATATTTTAGAAACTAAAATTTGCAATTTAAATTTTTCGATATTGGTAAAAATATTTTAACTGTGTTAAAGTAATCCTAACTAATAATAATAATAATAATAATAATACTGATAACAATAATAATAATAATAATATGAATAATAAATTAATAAATAATAACAATAATAACAATAATAATAATAACAATAATAATAATAATAATAATAATAATAATAATAATAATAATAATAATAAAAATCAGGTTAAGTTACAACAAACCCTCCCTCAAAGTTTGACAAGAAACCATGGGAGCTATATGCTTTCTCCCCACTCCCAAATGGGAAATCAGAGGAGAGAGAGAGGAAGGGGGAGGTCAGAGAGAGAGAATGTCAGGAGAAAATTGGAGAGGAAAAGGAAGAGAGGAGGGACGGGGAGCTCACCGGAGGCGGACGTGGGCGCGGTGCTCAGGCGCCGGCAGCGCGGGGTACTCGCTAAAAATAATTATTATATATAAACTTGGAAGTTTTGGTACGATAGCTAAAAATAATTATTATATATATTATTTTGAAACTATAAAAATAGAAAAAACATTTTTCTAAAAATATGTACGGTCGCACATATTCGCACTCGTCGAGCAGTTTACAAAAAATGAAATTTTGCGCACGACGTACATTGCACTATGCGACGCACAAATAAATAAAAAATAATCAGTACCAAATTTATATAAAAAATAGTAGAAATTTAGGGGTTTTACAGGATGCGCCGATGCAGCCTACCCTTCTCGCTGACGCCCTCAGCAGCTAGGATGTGCCCGCGGGTGCAGCACATCTCTCAAAAAAATGTGGTGCTGACCACATTCCCCAACCATCTCCTTCTCAGTCAAGGAAGATTCGCCGACGGAGCAGAGGCACATCTAACGCCCTGCGCATGAACTCTGGTGCGCCGTAGAAGGCCTCTGTCTTTGACAGACTCACTCGCTGTCATGGCGAGGATAATTTGGACCCTGAGTACTATACACTCCAGCGGGCTGGTATGAAGAAGTCAAAGGCGGCACGGGCCATGCGCCTCAAATGTGCTATGCCAACGACAAACCAGAAGCATGCGCTGAAAATCATGTGCGCTGGTGATAATAAGCTGTACAAAGTTGACTCGGGTGCTTCTGTGCCAGAAACGAGCCGACCCTCAAAGTCCTTGTCTCACTTGGGCGCATATGCTGCGTTCGCAACCAAGTCGTGCAAGGCCAATTCTGTGGTCTTAAACCCCCGCACCTACATTGGTTGTGCGTTTGAGGCTGGTTCAAGTCACTATAAATGTGGTTCCCCTACTATTGATCTGGGCGCGCCTTATGCGCTGGATCAGGGGGCGCAACATTCACTTGATCACCCCGGCGCTTGGCATTGCCATGCGCCTGATGGGGGTGAAAAGGTGGGACTCTCCTCCAATGATTTGCGTAATATGATCATTCACAAACGCCGATCAGGAGCGCCGACCGACAAGCACAATGCGCCCCTCACAGGACACACCTGTGCTGTGGTCACCATCAATTGTTGTTGCAAGACAGCAGTCCTGCCACAAAGGCAGTCTGTGTTCCAGCGACTGCAATCGTCAACACCCCTCCGACATCGCCTCGGGAAGAAGGTGTTGATTGAAGAGGAGCCGAAATTAAAGATTGCTTCTTGCAACATAGTCTCTAACTCCTCATCAATCCGAAAGACGACTAGCAACTCCTCGACCTCGTCCTCATCCAAGAGCCAGCCGAAGAAGACCAAGATGACTGTCCCGTCCTCAGGAGTGTTTGAAGGCACCCAGGCAAGAAAGAAGATTTCGGAAGAAGTAATAGCAGGGGGTAGTCAAGCCCTTGTTGATCTTCATCCCGAAGACGAAGATATCCTCCAGAACATAGCTGGGGGTAGCCAAGACGAAACTCCAGGAGAAGTGACTCTTCTACAAGAGAGCGAGGCTGAAAGCGAAGCTTCAACCGATCCATCCACTTCCAGTCACGTCATGACAGTATACATGACGGGAGGTGGTGATACGGAGTCAGATGCTCCGCCAGCAGACCTCGTTCAGCGTATGGATACTTTGGTGGGGGGACTCAAAACCCTCTCTGTCTCCATGCAAACACTGACTCAAGCAGTGTTCGAGATACGGTCAGCTTTGGCCAGAGCACCTTCCACCAATCCTGACCCAGGAGCTAACGGGGAATCAAGTGTGCCCCTTCAACGGCCATCCTTGAATACCGATTGTCGCGAAGCACCTCGGGTATCGAAACCTTCGAATGTACAACTCCAGACTGTTCTACCTTCTGCAACTTGCTGCTCTACGGAAGACGTGGTTGAGATGATCAGGAACTTCCGTGAGCGCTTCGAGTCAAAGAACAGACTGGAGGAGTGCCAGAAGATGGGGATCCCATAACCATACCCCCTCGAATGGAACAAAGTGGTCTATCCTCCCAAGTATAAACCACAAACATTGACACCATACGATGGGAAGGACTCTCCATGCCGTTATCTAACGTACTTCCAGTCCCAAATGGGACATCTCCCGAAGGAAGACGCGATACTCACCAGCCTGTTTGTCGGGGCATTGAAAGGAGTGGCTTACGACTGGTACTGTAGTCTCCCTGACAACTCCATATCCTCCTTTGATGACCTGATACGCCTCTTCCTCGATCATTTCTACGACGGAGGGAAAGACATGACGATGGCGTCTCTTATAGAGGTTCGTCAGACGGAAAAAGAGACTGTTCGAGCATTCATCGAATGATTCCAACAAGCCTGCTTGAGACTGCCCCCGGGTAAGCCAAAACATGCACTCCTTTCCTCCTGCAGTGTGAACATGCTGCCTGCGGTTAAACTCTGGCTCAACTCCACTCCCCATCCCGACTGGAGCTCATTGATTATTGAGGCCGAAGCAGCTGAAAAGAAGGCATGTAATGCTCACCTTCTGGGAGTCAGTTTCCTTGCCTTTGAAGATAAGAGAAAACGGCCTGCTACCAGCAACCCTGGACGTGAGACGAAGGGGAAGCAGGCAATGACTGTCAATGCTTCTAAAAGCGCACAAGTACCTACTCAGAAGCCTCAGCTTGTACCGAGGCCAAAGGAGGTCTACTCTTTCAATGATGAAGACACCTTGCAACTCTTCAAGATGTTGAAGCAGGGTGATAAGATTAAATTACCGGACCCGAAGCGTCCCGACGAGGTGGAGAGAGTTGGCAATCCGAGGTACTGTCACTACCATCGGTTTGTCGGACATCCAACTCAGGAATGCTATGTCCTCAAGAATTACATCCAGCGCATGATCAATGTGAATGTCATCTCCGTCGATTACGAGGAGAAAACAGTCTCGGCCAACCTGGTGTCGCTCCAATTTGGCACCTTGCCGCCAACCACAGCACAAGATGGTGTCGTCCCCATCCCAAAGGCGACAATGGAGGTGGTCAACCTACCACCTACCCGTGACAACATGAGTGGACTCATACCACTCACCACATCTCGGGAAGAGATCTTATGGGTTCACCCATACCTCGTCTCTGAAGTTACTCAACCGGGGGTACCTTCTGCCTCCAAAACCAAAGGTAAAAAGACCAAGTCTTGCCGCATGCACTACAACAGATATGGGATATGATAGCGTGCATTGAATGCTGTAGAATGCATATTATAGCATATTCTGCCCGCTATATATGCCCCCGCTATAATAACCCCATGTACAAGAACGCTATAAAGTTATAGCATTCACGAACGCTATTCATGGATTATAGCGTTCATTGACGCTATAGACAATGTATAGCGTTCTATATGATAGTTATAGCAATTAGGAACACTATAGAACTTTAATAGCATTCATGAACGCAATAGACATGTTATAGCACTTACAAACGCTATATAGTTTACATAGCCTTTACGAACGCTATAGTTCATTAATAACATTTGTTAACGCTATAAATATCTTATGGCGTTCCTGAACACTGTTTATTTTTAATTGCGTTCCTGTATGTTATTGTTTGTTAATAGCATTTCGATATATATCTGCTTTTTATAGCATTTCTTTCCTGCTATTATATGTGCAACAATAGCATGTCAGAATGCTATTGCAGAGTCAAAATTCTGTATTCGAAAATTTATAGAATGCAGTACATCAGAATACTATTGCAGATAATGCCACAGTTACACAAAATACAGGTATTCAAAAATTTAAATGCGAATCAATCACAGAATGAATTCCGAACATAAGTAAATTCATTAATTTCACTGTCTAATATATGTAGAACAACGAAGTAGTACCAAACATTCAAAATCCTTAATTTCTCCATGTTGAACAACGAAGTAGTACCAAATATGTCCAAAAATTAAACATTAACAGTGTAGTCAGCTACATATATCCCAAAATGTTGACTATCTAACATTTAGCTCCCTTCGAGCCTATCCACAACCAAAACTCCTCAGAAAGCATCCTCTTCCTTCATCCAACCTACACAAAAATAGGGGGTAAATCATTAGTGTAAAGAAAAATCCATCTCGAGCCGATCCAGACAATTGACGAAAAGTAAATTATTGGGACATACCTGTGGCTCAAATAAAATATGAAAGACATATACAGGTAGTCAAATAAACTTCTAACATACCTGTGGCTCTGTGAAGTTGAGACCAGGGAGAGATACAAACCCAGAAAGGTCATGTTCCATGTACTAAAAAATAAGGTACAAACTGCAAGACAATCGTGAAGTTACCAAGCCTTCTAACTTCAGTACGTTTGGATGGTCAAGTCAGTGTAGAACATGAATCTCCCTTGCCATGAAGCATACACTTTCAGACTCCAAGTTATCAAATTGCACTTTTTTCAAAGCAACAAAATTTTCTTTATCTATATCACGAGCCCTTTAAACATTTCTATAATTTCCTTGGCCAATCTGCACAAATCAGATGCAATTACATAAGAGAACTCCTAAAAATGGCAACCTACCTTGTTAGTCGAGGCAAGTGGTGCCTAGCACCCAGTACAACATAGAATGTCATCTCCAAGCTTGCAGTTCTTCAGCACTAGCAGTTACATTACAAGTAATAGTAGTGGGGAGGAAAGGTAAAACCAGATCAGCAGGAAAAATGTTTGATTTTCCCTCAGAGAGGACCAACATTTGAACATCAGCAGCCATCTCCAGCTTATAATACTCAAAGTCATATTCAACCTGATATCGAATCTCAAATTTAGGCACTCAAAAACTAAAACCTCGCCAAGTCTAAATATATGCAATTAAAAGGTATTAATTAAAAAGTACAGGTTATTGAAGTCAATTATTCAATGCTAAAACAATCTTGTTGAACATTCTGAAACAGTGGTAATCTTATTTGCAGATCTTGCCATGTCATCCATTAAAAGGGGTGTCCCACATGAGGCTACAACTAAACAGGGTCAAAGGGAGTCGATCAAGATGCATAATACCTAATCACAATTGTGGAGAGAGGTCGATATGGACTCTCACAAGGAGAAATTAGTACTCACTAAAGACAGGCTTAAACATAAGCACCCTTCAATTGGAGTGACTAAAGCCTTGTACTGGCTGATCACAAGATCAGATGAGGCTATCAGCAAGAACAGTTAACGAAAAATACATTTGAAAATTAAGAGAGGGGGCATATTTAAGGAATTACTTGACAAAGCAATGAGTAACTGGATTCAAACAGAGTGTTGATGATTAATAGGAACAAAAGAGAAAATAAAAGAGATACCTTTTGCCAGTTCATCAAATGCTTTAACAACCTTACATTCTCTACACCGTTAGAATTAAGTACACCATCTTGAAAAGAAGTCTCATCCATTGTCAAGTGAGTGCCCGGAGCTAGTTGCAGGGCGCTAGACACCAACCTGAGACCAGCATACAGCTACATGAGCACCATTCAATGGTAATTACGATTCTCCAAAAGTAATTGACTCCAGGATGACCAAGTGGCCTGAGCTTGATGTTTCAAAAAATCGAGTTTCTTAATTTTTCTCCAAAACATGCATTAAACTATCCTAGAAACATCCATCAAGCAAAATGAGCATCATTGATAGAAATTATGATTCTTGATACAGAGCAGTTTCTGGAATGACTGGCCAATTAGCATGAGTTTTCTCATTTGAGAAATATCATTTTTTTTCCTTAAAGCATCCATAAGAGCAAACACTTAGCAATATGCCTATAATATACATTTAAATGCTACCTTGAACTGAAGAAAATATACCTTCTTGTTTGGTTGTTTTTCCTTGGCTGAAGTGTTTCAGTGTTGAGATACTCAATGGTAAGAGGTAATGCTTGTGAGAATGGCAAAAGACTCTGGATTGTTTTGATTAGCTGATTTCCAATGATTGAGGCACTTTCTGTGGTAAAACTTGTCAGGTTCAGTGAAAGACTTCCAACTGTCAGCCAATCGCTTCTAGCATGGAGCTGTTCAAGAGATATAATCAGTACAAATTTACATACAAGACCAGCAAGTGAAGATTTTCATTCCAACGATTTGCTGAAGGTCATCATGTATACAAGTTCAAATAAATCTAATGACTGATGACTGTACATCGAAGACCATTTGTTATACAAAAAAAATGCCAGCCCACCAAAGACGAACATAATCAATCTCAAATACCGAAAAGACCATTTTGCATAGAAAGGAGAACAAAATGACAGTAAGCTTTCCTAGCCAATAACCAAGCATATTCGAAGAAAAGTAAATAAAATAAAAACCAGGGACTTAAGCAATGGTAAAGGGATTGGTTTCTGAGCACAAGTACAAACAAGTTAGCCATACATGTATCTTAGCTTCTCAGTAGAGACTAAAATGTAAATCGAAGAGCATACAGTAAATGGTGGATCTGTTGTATCAAAAATAGATGTATCATGGAAGACTACAAAAGAAAGATTTAACTAAGGTAGTTACACTATGAGGACCGAGAAAGCCAAACCTTGTATATGAATCATTGCCTTGTTCATTACTAGCACATGCATACCTTTCAAAGTTTCAATATTACCATGAAAGATTGAAGAAATTTTATTAGGAAGACAAAAGGTTAATGATATTAGGTTCTTATCCATGGCAAGTTTGAACGTTTCTATGTAACATGATTAACCAATAATTGATTTGTGATGAACCAAAATTTCAAACAGAAAAGTAACAGACTAACAATAGATAGTATAAAGAGGACTTCCTGTAAAATGCATATAATAATGAGTGCCAGAGATAGAAACTATTATGCTAGGGAAACTTTAGAAACTTGTTATATCAAAATTTCTAGTAAGTTCTGGAAACTGGAACATAACAAAGTAGTTTAAGAAAGCCTACAAAATCAGCACCAGGAGAACAACACCAGGTTAGTAACATCATAGCAAACAAGAATTGGTTAGTTCATTTCAGAGCGAAATATGTTATTGTTGTACATTTATTGACAAAAAAAATTTATATGGCGTTTAGGAATTGTATAAAGCATTTGAGGAGGAGCCGACGACAAAAACAAAAAACCATAAACTGTCGATTACATCTGTAGATAAACAAAAAAGAAGTCTATTGTAAGCACCAAGTAACATAAGTAGAAGAGAATGTAACTGACAAACATACAACTATGAACTCTCCAAGGACAATTGCCCTCGTCTGTGATACCTAACCTCGTCTGTGATACCATAAACATCAGCACTCATTCAAAGATTCACTTGGAAGAGGTGGTTATTTGTAACCAAAAAACTCTAAAGGGCTTAATAGGGTTATGTCATGAATCTGTCATTTAGTTTCTCACCAAATTCTGGCTTGAAGACTAATAAATTCAACAGTTAAGTAAACTTTTTCAAGGATTCGTACTGCAAAATGGAGTTCATTACATTTGCTAATTATATGTAGTTTGCCTCACAACTATCTAACATTTTTTTTTACAGTTACCATATTCTTGCTAATACAATTATGTTTATTATGACAGGATTGCCTTCAAGTATGGGCGAGGACTTACAAATGAAGTGCTTACTTGAACTATATGGCCTAAAGGTATTGCTAGAAATATAATTTAAAAATATACAATGGCTATTTGTGATACCCGTTATAAAGGCTATTTGTGATACCTGATATAAACATTTTATGTCTAGACTATGTTAGAAGATCCGTTGAGAAAATACTAAAAATGTTAAGTTGGTTCCGAGGCTAAACTTTCTAATTACTCTTTAAAAACCATACAGTTTGTTCCGCCTAATGTCTTGCATCCACTGCAAGATCTTGGTAGTGCTTTCATACTATTAATGCATGTCTACATCTTCAGCTCACACCAATGTTGTAAAAACCGGACTGGACCAATGAAGCGATCATGTTTTTGTGTTGTAGATCACTTTCTATTACAGAATGATTAGGAAGCATGGACACAGAAACTACACAGGCCCGATGATGTCAATAACTTGGAAAACAGGACACTGAGACCACAAGGATCTCAAAATAGATATTCTAAAAAAATAATCTATTGCACGGTGGAGCTATATATATTTTTGACCTTAAATGTTATACTTGCTATTTCGATTGCATGTCACATGTATACGTTGAAAGAGAAACAGAAGTTCCACTAGATGTACTGCACTCTAGGATTTTGCAATTTATTATATTTTCTGTATAACACTAAATTACTGACTAAGAAGGAATCTTATAAAGAAACTCATTTAGAAGTGCAGTTTGTGATGTCATATCTATACACAGAAACTACACAGACCCGATGATGTCAATAACTTGGAAAACAGGACACTGAGACCACAAGGACCTCAAAATAAATATTCTAAAAAATAATCTATTGCACAATGGAGCTATATATATTTTTGACCTTAAATGTTATACTTGCGATTTCGATTGCATGTATATCTAGATATACACTGAAAGAGAAACAGAAGTTCCAGTAGATGTACTGCAGTGTAGGATTTTGCAATTTACTATATTTTATGTATAACACTAAATTGCTTACTAAGAAGGAATATTATTAAGAAACACATTTAGTACTGAAGTTTGTGGTTTTTACTTAATAATTGATACTCTCAGTTCAAAACATGAAACTCAGCACCGAATAGTTCCAAAATAGTAAGAACAATAATAAATAAAAATTCAAGACAAACAATTATATAGTTTTGCTAAGACTAACCTACTAGGAAACTTATGTTGGAGTTTGGATGTCTTGAGGAAATATGAGAATCGCCCACTTGAAACCTCTCGAGATTGCTTTTTGTTACCAATGAAGCTTGTGACTAGAAACTAATGGGGGAACACTGGACAAGTCGGATTAGAAATAAATATTTGGATTACTAACCTTGAATTTCACAAGTTTCTGTAACGACAAGGAAGACTTGTACAGTTATACATTATACATATAGCTAGACTGCAAATACCATTTTATAAACTTTGGATACCAAAATGACAAGGAATAATGTGTGATTGCAGCGGCAAACAAACACAAAAACTAGATGGTAAGTAAAAAAACAGAATATTTAATCCATTTTATCTTCCAAAATATAGTTGAAAGCCAACCTTAGACGAACATCAATTTCTTGATCGGGGAAAGAAGAAATGAGGGACACTTTGGGGTGGCCGACATTATCCTTACCGCTTTGACGGTGCTGGAGGTATGGTGGTGGTAGCCTAATCAAACCCTAATCAAAGACAAATCGAGATTGTGAGAGAGAAAGAGAGAAAAGGAAACTCCCAAAATCAAACTCTAATTAAACCCTAATTAAATCGTGATTATGAGAGAGAAGGACAGGATGGACCTTCGAATCTTTGCTGGTGGTGGAGAGGGCAGCACGTTGTCTTTGGCGGACGGTTTGTAACTCGACAGCGAGAAACTCTTTGAGGTGATGGAGAGGGTTTCGCGGGAACTCCAGAGAGGGGTTCTCACAAAAACTTGAGAGAAGGGGGTTTTCTCTAGGGAGAGATGGAGGGGGTTTCACTGACTGGAGAGATGGAGGGAGGTTTCATAAAAAACTAGAGAGGGGAGGGAACATGAAAAAAAGTACGGGGAAAAATTCGTCATCTCAAATTTCCATAGAAAATATTTCCATCATAAATTTTCCACCAATTGTAGTATTTGATAGATTATATTTTTCATAGAATTATTTTCCAAAAAATTATCATTTTTCATATTGTCTTCTAAATGGTGGAAAATAAAACTTGTCCAACCCATAGGAAAATATCATTTTCCTGGAAAATAATGACAATAAAACACCCAAATTAAATTTTCCATGAATTTTTTTTCAAATTCCATGAAACTTTTTTCCTAGGAAAATAATTCCATGAAATTAATTTCTTTTCCACATATTTTTTAGCTTGCAATCAAACACATCCTTATGTAAATTTCTCACGGTTTTTAGTATCACAAATAATATAAAAATAATTAAACTACAATATTATATTTTTGTAACGGTTGTTTATTTATTGAAATGGGTTATAACTATGACAAGTCTGTCATTGTAATAATCGTTACTAAATGAAAAAAAACTGTATTACAACTTACATGTTTTGGTATAGTGCAAATATGGATCTGAAACCTGACAAATAATTTAGTGTGATGTGTGTTATGTTTTCGTATAGATCATATCAAATGTTCAATCCAAATAATTGCACTAAATCATCTGCATATTATTTATAGGTTTTTGTATAGATCATATCAAATGTGGTGACCTCCTCCTCGGCCCCCAGCCTCGGCGGAGAAATAGTCGCGGCACGGGCAAACGCGTCCATCATCTTCCAAAATGACATCGCGTACTCTAGCAAGCTCATCAAGGAAGAAACCAAATATAAAATAAAATGAAAAAGGGATCCATGAAGAAACGAAACATGAAATAAATAGGGATCTGAATCCCAAAATCGAAACCGAAATCGAATAAGAAATTTTAGTATTTTTGAAACCGAACCGAATTTTTTTCAAACCGAACCGAATCTCTTATTCGGTTAGGTTAGGTTCGGTTCGAATTTTGGTCCAAAAATCGAATAATGCTCACCCCTAGACATACGGGCATACCAACGTTCAGAAAAAACTATACCTTTAACAGCGTTCATAACACGCTATACAAAGTTCTGTTAACAGCACTGCATAATGAACGCTATTGATAATGACATTCTAATAGCAGGGAGGCTTCAACGCTATAGATAAACTGCTATTGTATGAACGTTTAATAGCACTTCAATATAAACTTTATGGATGATTATATTATAATAACAGGGAGGCTCGAACGCTATAGATAAACTGCTATTGTATTCTATTTTAATAGCACTGCGAAAGGAACGCTATTGAAGATGACATTCTATAGCAGGGAGGCTTGAACGCTATAGATAAACTGCTATTGTATGCCATATTTGTTGTAGTGATGGTCTCTTCCTCCACGGAAGAGGCACTTCCTGTACAAATGCGTTCGCAACAGAACGCCCAACCTGACGAAGCTGCCGTCGAAGTAGTACCTCCCTGCACCGCCCCTGCTGCCCAGGAAGAGGGTCCATCCAGACCTCTAGCAGCTAATATACAGAAGCACGTAAAGTCCCACTTCGACAAGCCTTTGCGAAGAGAAAATGCTTCGGGGCTAGCCAAGCCCCATAACTTTGACATACTGGCACAACTTGCCGGTACTCCTGCCCGCTTATCTCTGTTCGAGCTTCTTCGTCTTTCTAAAGACACCCGCGAAGCTCTCTGTGAAGCCTTGAAGGATGCTGAGTCCTTCATCAGCCAGGTTAAGCAGCCCGAGGATATCCCAATAATATGTGTGCACTGCCATTGTGCGGAGGAGGTCATCCCTAACATAACCTTCACCCAACAAGACATGCTGTTCAAGCACAACCAGCACAACAGGCCGCTGTATTACACAGGGTATGTGGGTTCCGTCAAGATGAAGTGAATTCAGATCGATCCAGGGTCTTTCCTCAGCATCATCCCTAGGACTCTGCTCTCAACACTGGGGATCCTGATGCACCGTCTGGCGCCTTCTAACACTACAATCAGCGGTTTCAATGCCAGCAGAAGTGAACCGCTGGGCAAAATCCGACTGAAATGTCATATCGGTAATCTCCGAACCGAAGTGACTTGCTATGTCATGGACGCCGACGTCAACTACAACCTCCTGCTAGGTCGCCCGTGGCTGCACGAGTACATGGTGGTGCTGTCTACACTCCACCAATGCATGAAGTATGTGTCCACTAACGACATCATTCGAACAGAATTCGCGGACATTAACCCTTTCAAGGGGGTCGAAGCCTACTTCACTGATACTAGCTTATATAAGTCGCTCGATGAAGGGGAAGCCAATGATGCTGATGACGAAGCAGAAACGGCGGCAGAGATGGACGTGGAGGTAGAAATGATTCCCGATGCTCCTTTAAAAATTTGACTCAAAGGAAAACCGCCTCAGACGCTGCCTTCCATGGCAATCAAGTTACCTGGAAAAGCACCGACTTCTCTAGGTAGAACACCCACCGAAGCTCCCTTGAAGATACGGCTCAAGGGAAGACCTCCTCAAACGTCGGCCCCCCTTGTGGCAAAACTACAGGGGAAGGCACCGGTCACCAAAGGCGCAGTTGATGTAACGCCCCAGTCCCATAATATGAAGGACCAGAAACGTAGACATGCCAGCTGTATTCATACGAAGTACATAGGCCTCGTATGGATACATAAGCTGTAAAATGTAGTATTCCAAGACAAACTAAATCTCATCCACAATGAAAAGAATAATAATAGAAAAATTCAGCTTGAACATTTATGATACAATCGTTGGGCAGAGACAAAGTCCACTACCAACTATCTCAATGATATAAATGTACAAGAAAGCGATAGACAAAATAATAAAACAAACCAAGTGCAATTGTCTTCGAAGGAATGGAGAAGACTACGGCCTTAGCTAGAACACCTGCAGGAAACATGAACACACACCTGGGGAAAAACCAGGTCCTCAGAGGGACGTAACAAGATACAGGAAGAATATGCCATTATAACTGCATAAGTAAAAATACTATAAAGTACAACACAACAGGGTTCCTAACCATCTAAGTGATATGCATTTGGAGGACAACGTTCTACGCAGGGGCTGTAACGGATTCACGCAAGCAAGTAATAGAGAGTGGCCAGCAAGTAGCACTCATCCGAGACGCTATCGGCCTGGGCAGAAGGTAGTGCTCATGAGAGTCACCCTCGGCCCAGAATGTGTATAAAAATAAATTGTAGCCCCTACGCTAATAACTGTCCCCTCCCCCAATGATACTATACATGTGTCGACTCCACGACACTGTTTAATCCTTAATAACTGCCAAGTCTTCTACACAATCTATTGACAGTTATATCCTAACGTACGGCCTGTACGCACCGATGTACGGTAGGTACGCAAATCCGTATCTATATGCGACTCACAACTCACACACAATCCGTGGCACATCGTGACAGTTAATGTGATGTACTAAACATACGGTGGTCCCTTAACTCTAAGCCAATTGCATAAAATATAATAATTTATATATATATATAATTTTGAAAGAACAATCTAAAGAAAAAGTATGCATGATATTGAGCAAGAAATTAAACAGTAAAGGCAAGGTGTCTTGCCTGGTAGGACACCTGGTGTGCCGCGATGATCACGGTTGCATGAACTGCGAATTCGGTGCAACAACTTATGCATGGTGACCTCTTATGGTGGTACGGACAGTTACATTGGGTCCAGGATGGTTGAATTAGTTAGGGTGGACATAAGGTAGTCCGGAATTGGAAGGGAATAGGAGTAATGAGCTTAGTCACGGACGGGAGGAAAATCGAAGAAATTTGGAAAAAAAAATATATATAATTTTAGAAACTATTTGCAATCCTCGAAAAACTATGTTTTATTTTTTTTCCAATATATTTAAAAATCATTGTAAGTAAAAAAAATTATAATTTTCTTAGGTAGAAAACATTATAACCATATTTTTAAATACCATAGAAAGTAGTATAAATAAATAAATATACTTTAGGTCAGTATCGCACAACACTATATTAATACTTTAGCCTTTAAGCCGAATACCATATTTTGAAAATAGCTAGAAACATAATGACAAAATATTTTTAACCTTACTTTGTCAAAGTACCATTTTTAGACTGAAGAGTCATAAATTAATTTGACAAAATGATACAATGATATTGTATATAGAATATCAATAATATTACTAATAATTTGTAAGAATATATATATAGATATATATTAAAATTTATAATACTAATACTAACCATAAATCTTAGTCAATTGTAATAATAATAATAATAATAATAATAATAATAATAATAATAATAATAATAATAATAATAATAGAAATATTAAGTATGATGTTAGCTATATAACAATACAATATCACAAAATAAAACTAGTACTAATAATCAATAATAATAATACTAATAATCCTAATAATAATATATATAAATATATCAAATATCATTAAAAGTAAAAAAACACAATTTACACTAACTGCCTTTCCTTTTCAGCAGCAAACAAATGAATAGAAGAAAACAAAAGGAACTTAAGGAGAGGAGTAGGAGAGAGAGAGAGAGAGAAAATGAGATTGGGATGGGAATCGAGGGAGGGAGAGCGGGAGGCCATGACTACGGAGGAGGAAGAGGGGAGAAGTCGGGGGATCGGGCTCAGCGCCGGCGCTGATGGCCGCGCGGGGAGGTGGAGCGGCTGCGGTTGCGCCGAAGGAAAGGGAAAGGCTGCGGGACGACGTCGTGAGGCGGTCGGCGAAGGGCCAACGGCGGAGGAGGTAGGTATGGCGGTGTTGGTTTCTACTCTCTTTTTTTTTTCCCTTTTTTTTGCTGTGGGTTTTCCAATGGTCGCCGGCGTTGGCGCCGGTGACGGTGGTGGTGGTCATTGGTGGCGATGGCGGTGATGGTCGTGGTGACCGGGGGTGGTTGTCTACGACGGCGGTGGTGTTGGGGGACGGTGACGGGGATGATAATGGTGGTGGTGGTTTGGGCTGACGGTCGTGAGAAGGGGCTGATGCCGCGGTGGTACGACAGTCGAACGCGGGCCGTGGTTTGGGGATCGAACTGTTCGGCATGGTGGTGGCAGTGTGGAGGCTGAGTTTGGGACAACAGTGGGGGTCATGGTATTGGATGCTGGTCAGGGAGGAGGAACGGTTGGATAGGTACGATGGTGGCCGGAGTTTGGCTGGGGCTTGGTCGTAGCGGTGATGGTTGTTCTAGTGAAAGGAAGGAGGAGACCGGGCATGGCGGGGTTTCAGGAGTCCGGGTGGTAGTGAACATGGTGGTCTGGGTACGACGGGAAACGGAAGGCATCCAGTGGTCGGTGTGGCAGACGCAAGCTGGGATGGAATTTAGAGTTTAGGATTGGGGTGTATCATGTCGGGGTTGGACATGTGTCCGTGTGTGGACACGAAGAAGATAACAATATAATTGTAATGAGGGAAAAATAGTGGAAAAGATGGAGACACGGACACGATGCACTTATTTTTGGTTGTGGAGAATTGGCTTGTGGAAAACTAATGGATGAGTACCTTCCTATTTATAGGATGTGGGAATTCCCATTTGGATAGGATTAGAATTTATTTAAAACCCAAAGTAGATAATTATTAAATTAAATCAATGAATTCAAATCTAAATTCAAATACAAATCCAATTTAAATCCAATTAATTTTTATTTCAAAATCAAATGGGATAAATCAAATTTCAAATATTAACTATTTAAATAAATCCGTAAATTTAAATCAAGATTTAAATCTTCACAATAATTTCGAATATATTTTCCAAAAATATTAATAATAATAATTTCGAAAATTACCTTAATATTTTTAAATATCTTTTTTGAATAATAAATTATTAATATTAATAAATCTCAAAAATTACATTTTTATTTAAAATAAACTAGCAAAATATTTATGAAATATGTGTATGCACTAAGAATATTATTTATTCTAAATAAAAGGCTTTACATAAATAAAATCATAAATTTAGGTAATTTTGATAGCTAAATTAAATATTACATATATTATTTTAAAACTATAAAAATAAGAAAATGTTTTTTAAAAATATGTACGCTCGTACATATTCGCACTCGTCAAGCAATTACGAAAAATAAAACGTCGTGCGCGACGTACAATACGACTACGCGACGTACAATACAAAATTTTAAATCGGTACCAATTTTAATAATAATAAAAAAATTAGTAGAAATTTAGGGGTTTTACATCCTACCCAACTTAAAAGAATTTCGTCCTCAAAATTAAGAATTAGTAGGGGGTGAGAGGACACAAGGGGGTATCAATGGGGATCCAACGATGACAATGTTTTCACAAAATCATGTCGTAAGAAATCGCGATCTAGATCGTAGAGAAACAATACGGTATGGTCACGGGTAATGAATGAGGGTCACGATTAAGAGAACGAAATAGATTCGCTTTAATGAAGCGATTAGAGGGTCTTGATAGGGTCGAGTAGTTTAGGATCAAGATATAGCAACATCGAGTGAGAATGGTCATAGCCGATAGGAAGGCTAGAGGAAGTTCTAGTATAACGCCTTCGTCCTCCTAAAATAGGTGAATGCGAAAGCAGTATAGAGTTCGAAGGAGGCGTTATCGAATGTGAATACGTGATTCAAAGACGATCAAAAAATTTTAAAGGAGTTGCCAAGGCAGTCACGGATGGGACTCTAGAGGACAAGTTTAACTATGTCCCCATCCACGTAGAATAATAGGCAAAAGCAAACCAAAGTGCACTTGGTTGATCAGACCATTATGCACCGGTTCTGATTAGACAACATGTTAGTGGGAGCTCTTCCAATAACATATGTCTTGAACAAGCTCGATAAAAAGATAAGCTTGCAAAAACTAGGCTACATTAGCATCATTAGTTTAGATAATAAAAATATAGACACGATGGTAGATGAATAAAATCAATTATGAATAGTCTAAGAGTCATAAGGATCTAAGTCTTTTATTCCTATACAATCATTCTACGGTTTTATTGACCAAGGCTTGGTTGACCAAATGGGTTAAATTTCTCTAGTCTCTATGGTCTAGACAATCCTATTTGTATTCTCCTTAATGGTCAAGGGTGTGTCAGGTGGGGTATTCTACCCAACTTAAAGAATTAAGCTAAGGGTGTTTGGGACATCTAACTAGTAGGGTCAATCTCTAACAAGCACGAAGGGAAGATAAGAATAACGATAGGAGGAATCAAGCAAGATGCAATCGATGAGTCGAACAGTAGTTCGAATATGGAATCGAAGAGGTCAAGTATGTGGATGAGATCCTAGACTTCTAATCCTATACGCAGGCTTGCTTGGTACGGTAAAGTAACCAAACAATTTATCTTGACCTGCATGGTCCACCACAAAAACATGTAACGCCCCAGTCCCATAATATGAAGGACTAGAAACGTAGACATGCCAGCTGTATTCATACGAAGTACATAGGCCTCGTATGGATACATAAGCTGTAAAATATAGTATTCCAAGACAAACTAAATCTCATCCACAATGAAAAGAATAATAATAGAAAAATTCAGCTTGAACATTTATGATACAATCGTTGGGCGGAGACAAAGTCCACTACCAACTATCTCAATGATATAAATGTACAAGAAAGCGATCGACAAAATGATAAAACGAACCAAGTACAATTGTCTTCAAAGGAATGGAGAAGACTACGGCCTTGGCTAGAACACCTGCAGGAAATATGAACACACACCTGGGGAAAAACCAGGTCCTCAGAGGGACGTAACAAGATACAGGAAGAACATGCCATTATAACTGCATAAGTAAAAATACTATAAACTACAACACAACAGGGTTCCTAACCATCTAAGTGATATGCATTTGGAGGACAACGTTCTACGCTGGGGCTGTAACGGATTCACGCAAGCAAGTAATAGAGAGTGGCCAGCAAGTAGCGCTCATCCGAGACGCTATCGGCCTGGGCAGAAGGTAGTGCTCATGAGAGTCACCCTCGGCCCAGAATGTGTGTAAAAATAAAATGTAGCCCCTACGCTAATAACTGTCCCCTCCCTCTAAGGATACTATACATGTGTCGACTCCACGACACTGTTTAATCCTTAATAACTGCCAAGTCTTCTACACAATCTATTGAAAGTTATATCCTAACGCACGGCCTGTACGCACCGATGTACGGTCGGTACGCAAATCCGTATCTATATGCGACTCACAACTCACACACAATCCGTAGCACATCGTGACAGTTTATGTGATGTACTAAACATACGGTGGTCCCTTAACTCTAAGCCAATTGCATAAAATATAATAATTTGTATATATATATAATTTTGAAAGAATAATCTAAAGAAAAAGTATGCATGATATTGAGCAAGAAATTAAACAGTAAAGGTAAGGTGTCTTGCCTGGTAGGACGCCTGGTGTGCCGCGATGATCACGGTTGCATGAACTGCGAATTCGGTACAACAACTTATGCATGGTGACCTCTTATGGTGGTACGGACAGTTACATTGGGTCCAGGATGGTTGAATTAGTTAGGGTGGACATAAGGTAGTCCGGAATTGGAAGGGAATAGGAGTAATGAGCTTAGTCACGGACGGAAGGAAAATCGAAGAAATTCGGAAAAAAAATAATATATATAATTTTAGAAACTATTTGCAATCCTCGAAAAACTATGTTTTATTTTTTTTCCAATATATTTAAAAATCATTGTAAGTAAAAAAAATTATAATTTACTTAGGTAGAAAACATTATAACCATATTTTTAAATACCATAGAAAGTAGTATAAATAAATAAATATACTTTAGGTCAGTATCACATAACACTATATTAATACTTTAGCCTTTAAGCCGAATACCATATTTTGAAAATAGCTAGAAACATAATGACAAAATATTTTTAACCTTACTCTGTCAAAGTACCATTTTTAGACTGAAGAGTCATAAATTAATTTGACAAAATGATACAATGATATTGTATATAGAATATCAATAATATTACTAGTAATTTGTAAGAATATATATATAGATATATATATTAAAATTTATAATACTAATACTAAGCATAAATCTTAGTCAATTGTAATAATAATAATAATAATAATAATAATAATAATAATAATAATAATAATAATAATAATAATAATAATAATAGAAATATTAAGTATGATGTTAGCTATATAACAATACAATGTAACAAAATAAAAATAGTACTAATAATCAATAATAATAATACTAATAATCCTAATAATAATATATAAAAATATATCAAATATCATTAAAAGTAAAAAACACAATTTACACTAACTGCGTGTCCTTTTCAGCAGCAAATAAATGAATAGAAGAAAACAAAAGGAACTTAAGGAGAGGAGTAAGAGAGAGAGAGAGAGAGAGAGAGAGAGAAAAGGAGATTGGAATGGGAATCGAGGGAGGGAGAGCGGGAGGCCGGGTTCGTCGACGGGCGACCGTGACTACGGAGGAGGAAGAGGGGAGAAGTCGGGGGATCGGGCTCAGCGCCGGCGCTGATGGCTGCGCGGGGAGGTGGAGCGGCTGCGGTTGCGCTTGAAGAAAGGAAAAGGCTGCGGGACGACGGCGTGAGGCGGTCGACGAAGGGCCAACGGCAGAGGAGGTAGGTATGGCGGTGTTGGTTTATATTCTCTTTTTATTTTCCCTTTTTTTTGCTGTGGGTTTTCCAATGGTCGCCGGCGTTGGCGCCGGTGACGGTGGTGGTGGTCATTGGTGGCGATAGCGGTGATGGTCGTAGTGACCGGGGGTGGTTGTCTACGGCGGCGGTGGTGTTGGGGGACGGTGACGGGGATGATAATGGTGGTGGTGGTTTGGGCTGACGGTCGGGAGAAGGGGCTGATGCCGCGGTGGTGCGACAGTCGGACGCGGGCCGTGGTTTGGGGGTCGAGCTGTTCGTCATGGTGGTGGCAGTGTGGTGGCTGAGTTTGGGACAACAGTGGGGGTCACGGTATTGGATGCTGGTCAGGGAGGAGGAACGGTTGGATAGGTACGGTGGTGGCCGGAGTTTGGCTGGGGCTTGGTCGTAGCTGTAATGGTTGTTCTAGTGAAAGGAAGGAGGAGACCGGGCATGGCGGGGTTTCAGGAGTCCGTGTGGTAGTGAACATGGTGGTCTGGGTACGACAGGAAACGGAAGGCATCCAGTGGTCGGTGTGGCAAACGCGAGCTGGGATGGAATTTAGAGTTTAGGATTGGGGTGTATCATGTCGGGGTTGGACATGTGTCCGTGTGTGGACACGAAGAAGATAACAATGTAATTGTAATGAAGGAAAAATAGTGGAAAAGATGGAGACACGGACACGATGCACTTATTTTTGGTTGTGGAGATTTGGCTTGTGGAAAACTAATGGATGAGTACCTGCCTATTTATAGGATGTAGGAATTCCCATTTGGATAGGATTAGGATTTATTTAAAACCCAAAGTAGATAATTATTAAATTAAATCAATGAATTCAAATCTAAATTCAAATACAAATCCAATTTAAATCCAATTAATTTTTAGTTCAAAATCAAATGGGATAAATCAAATTTCAAATATTAACTATTTAAATAAATCCATGAATTTAAATCAAGATTTAAATCTTCACAATAATTTCGAATATATTTTCCAAAAATATTAATAATAATAATTTCAAAAATTACCTTAATATTTTTAAATATCTTTTTTGAATAATAAATTATTAATATTAATAAATCTCAAAAATTACATTTTTATTTAAAATAAACTAGCAAAATATTTATGAAATATGTGTATGCACTAAGAATATTATTTATTCTAAATAAAAGGCTTTACATAAATAAAATCATAAATTTAGGAAATTTTGATAGCTAAATTAAATATTACATATATTATTTTGAAACTATACAAATAAGAAAATGTTTTTCTAAAAATATGTACGCTCGCACATATTCGCACTCGTCGAGCAATTACGAAAAATAAAATGTCGTGCGCGACGTACAATACGACTACGCGACGTACAATACAAAATTTTAAATCGGTACCAATTTTAATAATAATAAAAAAATTAGTAGAAATTTAGGGGTTTTACAGTTGAGGCACCCCTGAAGGTACATCTTAAAGGCAAGCCTCCGCAATCTTTAGCCTCACTCAAGCTGCAAGAGAAAGCCCACATAGCCCTCTCAGATCCCAAGGTCAAGCCTGTGATGAGTTCTTCCGACCCAGCCCCAGTGCTCATGGATGAAGAGTTAGGAGAATATATATCTGTTGACATAGATGCACCTTCTCTTGACAATGTAATCCCATGAGACAAAATCTCGTGATTTATCAATAATAGAGTATCTTTCAATTATTCTAGTCTTCCACATTGGAATGCCATGTATACACTAGATAACGCTCTAGGATCGTTACAAACACAAATAACGATCGTCAATCATGTAAATTGAGTAGTCCCATCCCAAGGAGTCTATTTTATAGTCCCACCGCAGAACCAGGACGAAGAACACATCATCTTCGACAAAGTCGAGCGTCATCAAGACCTCCCGCCACTCGAGCCAGAACCGGATACCGACAGAATACAAGTCTATCGGTATACGGACAAGGCAATGTACCTCATCCAAAAGATGGGTTACGATCTGAAAAGCAACAAGGGCCTGAACTACGACAAAGGCCGCCGTCTTCCCGTCCGACTCCCAATACCAAAAGAAAAGCCGCAGGACTACTATCATCGTACTCGACGGGGGGTGGGCTATGTCACGCCGCCGGCAACTCCAGAGAGTTCGAAAGCAGAAGAAGTGGAGCACTCTCATTCATCTGAAGCATCAACTTGGGATTCTGATACCAATATCGGCTCAATCTTCAGAAAGGTGCTAGCAGTCAACATGGCATCTGTACAATCTCAAGAGGATGAAGGCGATGACCAAACACCGAAATTCTTTGTGGAAGAACCTTGATCTCAACGCCTAGGAGCGCAGTAGGAATCTTGTTTTGAATTATGCAAACCCCCTACCAAAGATGAAGTCGAGCAGATCAACCTTGGGGATGAGTCTTCTTCCAAACCTATCTTCATCAGCAAGAGTCTAAAGGGAAGAGACCGGGAGTCTTTAGTCCAATTGGCCAAAGAATATATTGATGTCTTCGCCTGGAGCTATGAAGATATGCCGGAACTTGATCCCCAGATCGTGATGCATAGACTTAACATCTTACCTGATGCTAAGCCTATAAAGCAGCAACAACGACGTTTTCGCCATGATATTACGCTATCGATCAAGAGGTGGACAAACTTTTGAGCAGTGGGTTCATTCGTGAAGAGCAGCATCCGGATTGGATGGCCAATGTCATCCCTGTCACCAAGAAGAATGGAAAGATACGAGTCTGCATCGACTTCAGTATAACGCCCCAGTCCCAAAATATGTAGGACTAGGAACGTAGACATGCCAGCTGTATTCATACGAAGTACATAGGCCTCATATGGATACATAAGCTGTAAAATACAGCAGAACCATAACTAATCTCATCCACACAAAAATAAATGAATAAAAGATATCATATAATCAACTATGAAATTGTCATTTGGTACATGTAGTTGGGCGGAGACAAATCCACTACCAACTATGAAAAGAAGTACATAACAAAAGAAAGAGTTTGACGGGCGAAGCAAAGACGATCAAAGTGCAATCATCCTCGAAGAAATAGAGACGATCATGGACACGGTCAGAACACCTGCGAAAGACAAGAGCACACACCTGACGAGATAACCAGGTCCTTAGAGGGACGTAACAAGACAAATAATATCATGCCATAATAAATGTGATATATATTGTAAAGTAAGAAATATATATGCAATCAGGTGCCTAACCATTCTACATTGACAATACAATAAGAACAAACCTTTGACGCATGGGCCGGGTCAGGAATATATCAGGAATCAGGACCGTATCTCCCACTAGAGATAACCGGCAATCAGGACCGTACCTCCCACTGGAGATAACCGGCTATCAGGACCGTACCTCCCATTAGAGATAACCGGCAATCAGGACAGTATATATATGACCCATACATTAAGGAACTGTTCTTCCCACCCAATGCCTATTATGTTGTATCGACAACATAAAACCTCTATTAACCGCTAAGTCAAACTAAGCATGCAACCTCTTTTAGCGGTTATTCCTATCGCACGGCTTATACGTACCGGTGGCCAGCCAGTCACATATGTCCGTGTTCTACATGCGACACACAACTTCGTGGTACAACGTGTCAAGGCCAATGAATGCAACACACAAATGGTGGTCCCTTAAATCTAAGTTTGAATTACATAATAATAATAAGTACGAAAAATATAACTATACTGTAAAAATATATCTAATCATGACGGTGTAGCACAGTTTATTTTGCAGAAAAATAATTAATGAATAAAAGCATGAATATGAGCTAAAGTAAAATAAACAGCTAATGGCAAGGTGTCTTGCCTGGTAGGACGCCTGGTATACTGCAATGATCAATGTTGCATGAACTGCGACTTCGGTGCGACAACTATGCAAGGTGACCTCGGGTGGTGGCACGGACAGTTCTATTGGGTCCAGAAGGGTCAAATTTGTTAGGGTGGACATAAGGAAGTTCGAGGTTTGCAAGAAAATAGGGAATAATGATCGATCATGACCAAGGTTTTAATCGAAGAGAAATATTTGGGTATAAATATTTATAAATATTTCTTGAAACTATTTATAGTTTTTGAAAACTATTTTAGAATTACTTATAATATTAGAAACTATATTTAGAATAATTTAGATATATATGTTTTGAAAATCTAATAAATCATATTAAGTAAAACTAATTTTTGTCAAAATACCCTTTTGGTCAAACTATATCTTTAGGTAACTATTTAAAATATATAGAAAAATTATTTAGCGCTAAAAATCATATTTAGTCAAAATAGAGTTTTATGTCAAAGACTAAATTTTTAGAATGCCATAAAACAACATAGTAATATACTTAAGCTTTGAAATTAATTTTTGAAATTACCTATATAGTCAAGCATAATATATACCTTTGTTACCAATTAGTTTTAGAGACATAATAATATAAAATTTTCAAAGTAATAATTTAAATAATGATAATACTAAAAATAATATCAATACAACAATAACACTAATATACTTCTTATATATTATAAGATATACATACCCGTAGTATTATGTACTAATATTTCTAAATAAATAACAATAAATAAAAAAATAAAAAAATAAAAATTTGGGAACAACACTCTGCTCGTTTATTAGAAGGGGAGAGGGGGTGATAGAGAAGCATAGAGAGAGGGAAAAAGCAACTGAGAGGAGAGATCGAGAGAGAGAGAGAGAGAGAGGCGGCGAGAGCAAGAGGAAGGGAGCAGAGGAAGAGAGGGGGGTCGGCCTCGGCGGAGAGGGGCGGCGGAGAACGGGGAGCTGGAGATCTCGGGAAGCGGGCTCTTGCGAGGGTTTGGCGGCCATGATTGCTTCGGTGGTGGTGGACTGGACCCGCCGTCGACGACGTGCCAGATCGAGGCAATGCACGTTCAGTCGTGTGCGGCCCCAGTGGAGACGCAGCGCCGACTGCACGGGAGACGAGCCGGGCTGCGCGGCGTGGCCGTGCGAACGGAGTAGGGCGGCGGGTCCGTTCGGACGCGACGGAAGCTGCACTCCCTCCAGCGCTCGTTTGCCGGCACAGTCGCGGCTAGGCGGCTGAGGTCAGGGCGGAGATCTAGTCGCTGGCAGGGACGACACCGGTGGCTAGACGCCGGCGCGGGCGGAGAGGGGTTCCACCAGGACACTTGCATGCATGAGCGACGTAGGGACGACCGGAGCGCAGCGCCGGCTCGACGAGGGTAGTTTCGAGGGAGGCGCTCGGGAAGTCACAGCCGCGACGGATATGGAAAGTCGAGGGTCTCGGCGCTCTGGCGCTTCGCAAAGTCGAGGGAGCACGGTGTGGTTTGCGGTGGCTCGACACACGCCGGTGGGCTTAGGTGAGGGTGTTTTGATGTTCTTTGGTTTTTCTTTTGGGTGGTGGTGGTGTCGGGTTTCTATCAGGAGAGGAGATGGGGATGCTATGTGCGGTTGTGATGGCAGCGGGGCGTCGGATCTTGGTGGCGGAGGTGATCGATGACGGGAGTTTGGGAGGAGAGGAGGTGGTACCGGTCGCAGTGGCGCCAGTAATGGTTCGGGTGGTGGTGTCTTCTGTTGATGGGTCAGTAGGGCACGGCGGTGTCGGTTTGGTCGGGACGATGGGGGTTCGGCCAGGATGGGGCTGGACATGGTTAGAATAGGTTTAGATTAGAAATTTGATTGTGTCGGGGTTGTCGACACGAAAGAATAAGTATAATTATAAAAGAATGGAATAAGAGAGTCACTCGGGGTCGGACCCGAGGCCGTCACGACTGACACGGAGAAGTGTTGGACACAGACACGAAGCACGCACGTTGTGGAGAAATAATTTTGTGGATGGTTGTGGAGAATTTAATAGAAAAAGAGAACAAGTGCCTCTCCTTTTATAGGAGGTGGAAATCCCATTAGGATAAGGATTAGGGGGTTTTAAATCTTCCATAGATAAATCGTATATTAATTTAAATCAAATTCAAAATTTTCAAATCTAAATCTAAATCAATTTAAATATAATTACATTCTATATTTTAAAATCAATTAAGATAAATCAAATTTCAATATAGATATTAGTTTAACTATTTAAATAAATCAATAAAATCAAATCAAGATTTAAATTGCCACAAAATTTCAAAAATATGTTTTCCAAAAATACTAATAATAATAATTTCAAAAATTACATTATTATTTAAAAATAAACTAATAAATAATTACAAAATATATATGTATGCACAAATAATATTTACATAAATATATTTTTCTAGTATACCATTTTATAAGAAAATTATTTATTATTTTAACTGTATAAATGAAAGGCTTTTCATAATTCATAAACTTGAAAATTTTCGTATGATAGCTAAAAATAATTATATATATTATTTTGAAACTATAAAAAAAAATATTTTTCTAAAAATATGTACGCTCGCACATATTCGCATTCGTCGAGCAATTACAAAAAAAAATAAAACTTCGTACGCGACGTACAATCCAACTACGCGACGTACAAATACGAATTAATAATAAAAGAAAAAAATCAGTACGTAATTTATTAAAAAATATAGTAGAAATTTAGGGGTTTTACATTCAGAGATCTCAATACTGCTTGCCCGAAAGACGAATTCCCGCTTCCAATCACTGACGTGATGAATGACAATACATGTGGCAACGAACACATGTCTTTCATGGACGGGTACTCGGGCTACAACCAGATCAAAATGTTCCCCGATGACGCAAAACACATGTCATTCAGGACTCCGAAGGGGGTTTTCTGCTACACAGTGATGCCCTTTGGTTTGAAGAACGCTGGTGCTACGTACCAACGAGCTATGAGTACCATCTTCCACCAACATCTACGCAAAACAGTTGAATGCTATGTTGATGATATCGTCGTCAAGAGCCGTCTCAAAGATGATCACTTACGAGACCTAAAGACAGTCTTCGATCTCATGCGAGCGCATCAACTCGGGATGAACCCCGCTAAATCCTTCCTCGGGGTTTCTAGCGGAAAGTTCTTGGGCTTCATTATCACAGCGAAAGGCATTCATGTCGACCCCGAGAAGAGAAGACCAAAGCCATCCTTGACATGGACCCTCCGAAGAACCTCCGAGAACTTCAAGGCCTGCAAGGGCGTCTTGCATACATCCTGTCAACCCCTTGACCAATTTTATCCTCGCATATTTTTTTATTTTTATTTATTATTTTTATTTTATCATTTAATTGTCCAAACATTTGTTGAGTGTTATTTTGATTTTGCTTTTATACTAATAGATGGACCAAATGGAAAATATAGGATCAAAGGGTAATATAGGTAAAGACAGGGACCTTTATGCAAAAGGTCATGACTAAAGCTTTCTAACAGTCGAACCCATCTGAATTCAAATTCAAATTCAATTTGAATTCAGATAAATCTCTCAAACCCCCTCCTGCTCAATCTTGAACTCGATCTCAATCTATCCAAACCTATTTCAAATCGGATTTTCCCCTATCCTTATAACCTAAATTCCCAGCTATAAATATGGAGAGTTCGATCAAATTGAAACCCTAGAAGTTTTTCATCCAACTGTAATTCCAGTCGATCAATTCGGGATATTTCAGGAAAGAGGAGGCCTGCAACTTCAGAAAACTCTAAGATTTCAATACCAGGTATTCCTTATTACACCTCTTGGCCATCTGATATTCTTAGTATTCGAAGCTTTGCCTAAGAGATCTTCATTGGTATCAAAACCTAGTAACAGACCAGGGGACTTTCCTCAAAACCAATGGTTGGTAGTTTCCTGGAATCCAGGTAATAACAGATGCAAGGACACTTTGTAGAGGACAAGACCAAATCACCATAGACCACCTAGTACACAACCTAACAAAGGCCTAGTATTGGGGGTGACCTGGTTACTAGGAATATTAAATGCAACCTGTTATCAAGTATCAACCAGTGTACAGTTCCAGGATACATCACAACTATTATCCTAGGATGAAACACTGGTACACACAGGAACGTGAGGACACATAGGGGTATCAGTGGGTATCCATGCCTCTGTAGCCATGTCAATAGGACACAGCCTACTGATACACAGGAAGAAGTAGCAGAACAGTAGAAGAGATTTCCCATAGGGTGAAGAGAGGAATCTTCAACTTACCTTTGGCTTTCGATTCATAAACTCCTGACATCAGGCTTGATACTTTGGTGTCATATTGAACACTGGATACCAGGTTGTATTTTTGATATCATATGCTCAATGCAATGATCCCACCTTTAGGATTTTTGTCACATCTTGGACCTTCACTTCACCTGTTAGATAGGAGTCCTCAGAACTTCCTTAATTCGTGTATTTAAGAACCAAGTATCTAGGTAGAGTCCTTAAGAAGGATTGGAGTAGAGGGTAGGGTGCTGGGTATTGACCTATGGGTTAATTCCCAAGTCCTAAGAATGTCCTTAGCATATCAGTTAGGGTGTATGTGAGTATCAGGGGTATAATGAGGCTAGAACCCTATTGGTCTAGGTGGATACCAAGTGAACAGTAGACACATGGGAATATGCATATGGCCAGTGACAGATGCATACTGATAACCAGGGTCATGTTTTGAGTATCATACATATCACTAGGGGACCAAATTGGTCAGGTTGTAGGGACTGAATGTTGGTATCAGAAATTACCAGTCAAGAGAACAAGGGGCCTAAAGGAGTCTAGGAGCCATAATAGGCTGAGTTGTACTCTACACCCTGGCAGGGCAGCCCCATTCCATCACCTTGAGGCTATGTGCAAACGGGGTGAATCCTGTAGTAATGGATACCCCAGCACAGCAGGAATTGGCATGATCCAAGTACTCCCTAGGACCCCTTAGACAATGTAGGGAAACCTTTTTGCAGATTGATACTAGCAATGATAAACCACTGGATACTTACAGATAACTTTCCCTGCAACCATTAGATACTAGAAGGGGATTTTGCCATAAACTCAAGTAGCAGCAGTTGAGATACTGCTATCTGTAATAGCAGTATCAGATCTCCTTTAATACTCGTAAGCCCTATAAAATTAAGGTAGGGCAGCCTATCCTGACCTGTATCTGATTTGACAAGCCTAGGCAATGAAGGTGTACCCTTGCAAAGAGGCCCAGAACAGAGAGCAGTATGGGTTATGTGATACCAAGAGTACAAGGCCTTGACAAGAGGGCAGTACAATATAAAACTAGTAAAGGAGATAGGGATATGAGTAGCTACTAGCCTGTATAACGTCAATAATGACACCCAGTGTATAGATTAGGAATAGGAAGATTTGAAGGAAATGCCAGGTTTATATCAGTAGGAACACTTGATAACCAGGGTTCTTATGGCATGTTAGAGTAGAGAATTAAACCTCTAAGTTTACTTGGAGGATACCTGAGTATCCTACTAGAAGAATGCATACTAATATGTGGCAACCCATGCATATTCCTATGCCAGGTGACCAGGGTATTCTGAAGTACCAGTGGGCAACATCAGACTTTTGAGTTCACCTACCAACAGACTAAGGGTGTCATGAGAGTTCTTTGACTAAACAGTTGGGTTAGCTTGGTGCCTTGCAGATCACAGTAGCATGTAGGAATAGGTGAGAAGGTTAGGAGGTGCCCTACCATAGACTGTTTCAAAGGGGGTCTTTAGGTAGATGGATGCCAGTTTGTGTTAACCAGTAATCTGCCTATTTGATTAATATGCTATATATATTCAGTTCAGTTAATTGTCCTACAGTACTTAGTTGTATTGTCCCAAGATTTCACACAGGTATTATTTGTTACAATGTACCATTTAGCATTCCTAGAAGGACTGAGGGTCTCTTGGTTAATACAATATAAATAGGAATGTACATATAGGTGTATATGGGTAGACATGGAGGAAATGATGCACTAATGATAGAATAAGAGAACAAATAAAAGACCTAGAAAGTAAGTATATGCATATAGCTTTATTAATGAATTGATTCATACAACAGGTTACTTGGATCTCGGTACGGACACTCGACCCGTGCCAGCAGCTCAGGACCACAGACAAGTATACCTTGCCTTCCTCTACAGTTTTACTTACATGCAGTTCCTTTAATTTTACTATCTTGGATTATTTATGGACATGTGCTTTTCGTGTTATTTTTCGTGGAGTTGTTCTTATTGTTTATAGCCATGTTCATGTTTTGGCCTTATGTTTCACATTTGGAGTTTCTCGTCAGTACCTTGTTTGAGTCGTGTCATAGAACGAGTGCGTATAGTGAACTGCCATAGCCTTGATTATCGTTTTGCACAACCAGAGAGTCCACACTCGGGACGAGGGTTGTTTGGTGCACCAAAGAGTCCACTCGGGACGAGGGTGTTTGTCGTGTTCATTGGCACCAGAGAGTCCACACTCGGGACGAGGGTTGTTTGGTGTACCAGAGAGTCCACACTCTGGACGAGGGTGTTTGTCATGTTCATTGGCACCAGAGAGTACACACTCGGGACGAGGGTTGACCAATTACACCAGAGAGTCCACACACGGGACGAGGGTGTCTTGCCGTGAGCTAACCAAAGAGTCCACACTCGGGACGAGGGTTAGTGCTTAGTTCAAACCAGAGAGTCCACACTCGGGACGTGGGTTTGGTTTTTCCATTGATCTCGTGATTATCATTCATCCGGCAGTTCATTTATACGTAGTAGTTCTAGTGTTCGTATTCGTAGTCATTTGTCTTGTTCTTGTTCTTTCTTGTTTATTTCTTCTGCATGATAAAACTTCTAGATAGGCATGTATATTATGTATCTTGCTATGTCCTTTGAGGACCTGATGATCTCCTCAGGTTAGCCGAGTTTGAGTCAGGAACAGACGATTGGATTTGAGTTAGCTTCAGATCACGGCGCTTTGCAGTTGAGGTTACTTGGTTAGCAGGTTGTACTCAGTTGGTTCATTTCTTGTATTTCTCTATTTTTTCGTCTACTGGTAGTGGATTTATATCCACCGGACGTGATATTAATTTTGGATACATTCAGATTATATTCATTACTGTTCAATTCTTGTCTTTTTATTGATCCTGATTGTGACATGATTATTTTGTGGATGAGATATAGATTTTCCCGTGATTATAGATTCAGTGACTTGTGAGTATAGACAGCGTTCTACCGCCGACACTGCGGCGTAGGCTAGGCTTGGACACGCTTCGTATCCGAAAAGCGGGTGCGGGTCGTGACAAGTTTTTTTGGTGGCCCATGCATATCTACGTTAATCACTTCGGTTACGTCACCGTACCGTCGTGAGGCTGCGAATAGGATTAGACACTTAGGATCTCATCCACATGTCTTGACTCATTATTGGCCTCTAGTCCTTGAATTCATTGAATCCTTGATTTGCATCCTGCTTGAAATTCTCTTCAACGGCTAAAAGTGTTAGCTCTTGTTACAGTTAAAGATGAACTCTCAAGACAGGAACAACGCTGTACTGAACACTCTACCGGCTACAGGAGGCTTTTTCACGTACATGACCCCGCCAACACAAGGAGGCCAGCTCACTCATATGAGCAATCAACCGCAACTCTCGAGATTCCGCAGAGGCGATATTCCACTACCTCCACAGTTTCCTCTGCAGACTCTACTACTAGCACCCGGTCTGCCACCAGCATCTGTCCTACCGCCAGGGGTTCCACGTCTAGTACCAGCCATGCACCCAGCACCAGCATTGCATCCAGCATTTGCCATGCACCCACCGCCGACAATGTATCCAGCTCCGACGATGTATCCAGCACATATTCTACCTCTGCCACCAGCACTGGACAATATCACACTCCTCGGGATCATCCAGCAGCAGGCCAACATGTTTTGCGACACTTTCAGAGAGGCTCTTCAGATTCGAGATGCTCCACGACAGCGTCCGGGGAATCCCAAGCACTTCATGGACCTCGGACCTAGAGAATTCCATGGGACAGAAGGAATTATCTACGCTGACGAGTGGTTGGAGAACGTTGAACGATACTTAAAGATGGCTCGAGTTCTAGAAGATTTGAAGGTCGAGTCAGCTAGTAGACAGTTTTTCGACATTGCGAGAACGTGGTACCAAGGCGAGCCCTGATTTTCTGCTCCAGACATGACTTGGGAGGAGTTCAAGCGACTGTTCAAGAGGAAATTCTATCCATACGTAACACGAGAGGTATTGATTAGACAGTTCGAGCACCTAGAGCAGGGCAACCACACCGTCGACGAGTACACATCGAAGTTTTCTTGCCTCAGCCGCTTCGCAGAGAACTTGGTCAGCACCCCTGAAGACAAGGCACGACGTTTCAGAAAGGGACTATCTCACGAGATTTGCCTAGCCATCGCCACCAGTCGAGCCGCCACTTACGAGGAGATTCTAGAGGTCGTCCAAGCTGTAGAAGAGGAGCTGAGTCACAAGCCGAAGAGGAATCGAGACGCACTCGGAGGAGGCATCGACCAAGCAGCACCGGCAATACGTCCCAATATTTTCGAGAAGACCTCAGCACCGCAGCATCAACAGCAACCACGAGCAGCCCCACAACAAGTTCAAGATGCTCCCACCTGCAAGTACTACAAGAAGATAGGCCACATCCAAGAAAACTGCCGAAGATGGTTGAGGTTGTGCTATACTTGCGGATCCGACCAGCACCTATCTCGAGATTGCCCGAAGAAAAATGCGACTGCCCCACCACTTCCAGCCGCATAGGGAGGACAATTCTATGCCATAAACATGGTGGATACGACAATACCACAGGGAGCAGCTGGCAAAAATTTTCAGTAGAGATTGGCAGTATTTAGACTTTGAATTGTTTTAGAAAAATTTAATTTCTTTTATAGCAGCTTGTTCTAGACTATTCATTCTAGTGGATCGCAGCTCCTTAAATTTCGAGGACGAAATTTGTTTAAGGGGGGTAGAGTTGTCAACCCCTTGACCAATTTTATCCTCGTATATTTTTTTATATTTTTATTTATTATTTTTATTTTATCATTTAATTGTCCAAACATTTGTTGAGTGTTATATTGATTTTACTTTTATACTAATAGATGGACCAAATGGAAAATATAGGATCAAAGGGTAATATAGGTAATGACAGGGACCTTTATGCAAAAGGTCATGACTAAAGCTTTCTAACAGCCGAACCTATCTGAATTCAAATTCAATTTGAATTCAGATAAATCTCTCAAACCCCCTCCTGCTCATCTTGAACTCGATCTCAATCTATCCAAACCTATTTTAAATCGGATTTCTCCCTATCCTTATAACCTAGATTCCCAGCTATAAATATGGAGAGTTCGATCAAATTGAAACCGTAGAATTTTTTCATCCAACTGTAATTCCAGTCGATCAATTCGGGATATTTCTGGGAAGAGGAGGCCTGCAACTTCAGAAAACTCTGAGATTGCAATACCAGGTATTCCTCATTACACCTCTTGGCCATATGATATTATTAGTATTCGAAGCTTTGCCTAAGAGATCTTCATTGGTATCAAAACCTAGTAACAGACCAGGGGACTTTCCTCAAAACCAATGGTTGGTAGTTTCCTGGAATCCAGGTGATAACAGATGCAAGGACACTTTATGGAGGACAAGACCAAATCACCATAGACCACCTAGTACACAACCTAACAAAGGCCTAGTATTGGGGGTGACCTGGTTACTAGAAATTTTAAATGCAACCTGTTATCAAGTATCAACCAGTATACAGTTCCAGGAAACATCACAACTATTATCCTAGGGTGAAACACTAGTACACACAGGAACGTAAGGACACATAGGGGTATCAGTGGGTATCCATGCCTCTGTAGCCATGTCAATATAACACAACCTACTGATACACAGGAAGAAGTAGCAGAACAGTAGAAGAGATTTCCTATTGGGTGAAGAGAGGAATCTTCAACTTACCTTTGGCTTTCGATTCATAAACTCCTGACATCAGGCTTGATACTTTGGTGTCATATTTAATACTGGATACCAGGTTGTATTCTTGATATCATATGCTCAATGCAATGATCCCACCTTTAGGATTTTTGTCACATCTTGGACCTTCACTTCACCTGTTAGATAGGAGTCCTCAGAACTTCCTTGATTCGTGCATTTAAGAACCAAGTATCTAGGTAGAGTCCTTAAGAAGGATTGGAGTAGAGAGTAGGGTGCTGGGTATTGACCTATAGGTTAATTCCCAAGTCCTAAGAATGTCCTTAGCAAATCAGTTAGGGTGTATGTGAGTATCAGGGGTATAATGAGGCTAGAACCCTATTGGTCTAGGTGGATACCAAGTGAACAGTAGACACATGGGAATATGCATATGGCCAGTGACAGATGCATACTGATAACCAGGGTCATGTTTTGAGTATCATGCATATCCCCAGGGGACCAAATTGGTCAGGTTGTAGGGACTGAATGTTGGTATCAGAAATTACCAGTCAAGAGAACAAGGGGCCTAAAGGAGTCTAGAAGCCATAATAGGCTGGGTTGCACTCCACACCCTGGCAGGGCAGCCCCATCCCATCACCTTGAGGCTATGTGTAAACGGGGTGAAACCTGTAGTAATGGATACCCAGCACAGCAGGAATTGGCATGATCCAAGTACTCTCTAGGACCCCTTAGACAATGTAGGGAAACCTTTTTACAGATTGATACTAGCAATGATAAACCACTGGATACTTACAGATAACTTTCCCTGCAACCATTAGATACTAGAAGGGGATTTTGCCATAAAATCAAGTAGCAGCAGTTGAGATATTGCTATCTGTAATAGCAGTATCAGATCTCCTTTAATACTCGTAAGCCCTGTAAAATTAAGGTAGGACAGCCTATCCTGACCTGTATCTGATTTGACAAGCCTAGGCAATAAAGGTGTGCCCTTGCAGAGAGCCCCAGAACAGAGAGCAGTATGGGTTATGTGATACCAAGAGTACAAGGCCTTGACAAGAGGGCAGTACAATGTGAAACTAGTAAAGAAGATAGGGATATGAGTAGCTACTAGCCTGCATAACGTAAATAATGACACCCTGTGTATAGATTAGGAACATGAAGATTTGAAGGAAATGCTAGGTTTATATCAGTAGGAACACTTGATAACCAGGGTTCTTGTGGCATGTTAGAGTAGAGAATTAAACCTCTAAGTTTACTTGGAGGATACCTGAGTATCCTACTAGAAGGATGCATACTAATATGTGGCAACCCATGCATATTCCTATGCCAGTGGACCAGGGTATCTTGAACTACCAGTGGGCAACATCAGACTTTTGAGTTCACCTACCAACAGACTAAGGGTGTCGTGAGAGTTCTTTGACTAAACAATTGGGTTAGCTTGGTGCCTTGCAGATCACAGTAGCATGTAGGAATATGTGAGTAGGTTAGGAGGTGCCCTACCATAGACTGTTTCAAATGGGGTCTTTTGGTAGATGGATTCCAGTTAGTGTTAACCAGTAATCTGCCCATTTGATTAATATGCTATATATATTCAGTTCAGTTAATTGTCCAGCAGTACTTAGTTGTATTGTCCCAAGATTTCACACAGGCATTAGTTGTTACAATGTACCAGTTAGCATTCCTAGAAGGATTGAGGGTCTCTTGGTTAATACAATATAAATAGGAATGTACATATGGGTGTATATGGGTAGACAGGGAGAAAATGATGCATTCCATTAATGATAGGAAAAGAGAACAAATAAAAGACCTATAAAGTAAGTATATGCATATAGCTTTATTAATGAATTGATTTATACAACAGGTTACTTGGATCTCGGTATGGACACTCGACCCGTGCCATCAGCTCAGGACCACAGGCAAGTATACCTTGCCTTTCTCTACAGTTTTACTTACATGCAGTTCTTTTTATTTTACTGTCTTGGATTATTTATGGACATGTGCTTTTCGTGTTATTTTTTGTGGAGTTGTTCTTATTGTTTATAGCCATGTTCATGTTTTGGCCTTGTGTTTCATATTTCGAGTTTCTCGTCAGTACCTTGCTTGAGTCGTGTCATAGAATGAGTGCGTGTAGTGAACTGCCATAGCCTTGATTATCATTTTGCACAACCAGAGAGTCCCACTCGGGACGAGGGTTGTTTGGTGCACCAGAGAGTCCACACTCGGGACGAGGGAATTTGTCATGTTTATTGGCACCATAGAGTCCGCACTCGGGACGAGGGTTGACCAATTACACCAGAGAGTCCACACACGGGACGAGGGTGTCTTGCCGTGAGCTGACCAGAGAGTCTACACTCGGGACGAGGGTTAGTTCTTAGTTCAAACCAGAGAGTCTACACTCGGGACGAGGGTTTGGTTCTTCCATTGATGTCGTGATTATCGTTCATCCGGCAGTTCATTTATACGTAGTAGTTCTAGTGTTCGTGTTCATGTTCGTGTTTGTGTTCGTGTTCGTAGTCATTTGTCTTGTTCTTGTTCTTTCTTGTTTATTTCTTGCGCATGATAAAACTGCTAGATAGACATGTATATTATGTATCTTGCTATGTCTTCTGAGGACCTGATGATCTCCTCAGGTTAGCCGAGTTTGAGTCAGGAGCAGACGAATGGATTTGAGTTAGCTTCAGATCACGGCACTTTGTAGTTGACGTTACTTGTTTAGCAGGTTATACTCAGTTGGTTCATTTCTTGTATTTCTCTATTTTTCCGTCTACTGGTAGTGGATTTGTGTCCACCGGACGTGACATTGATTTTGGATACATTCAGATTATATTCATTACTGTTCAATTCTTGTCTTTTTATTGATCCTGATTGTGACATGATTATTTTGTGGATGAGATATAGATTTTCCCGTGATAATAGATTCAGTGACTTGTGAGTATAGACAGTGTTCTACCGCCGACACTGCGGCGTAGGCTGGGATTGGACACGCTTCGTATCCGAAAAGTGGGTGCGGGTCGTGACACATCCGAAGGTTTGTAGCAAACCTTTTCAGAAAATGTCAGCCCTTCAACCAGCTCATGAAGAAGGGAGTCTCCTACGTCTGGACAGAAGAATCTCAGAAAGCTTTCGATGATATCAAAGCTTACCTGACGAGCCCGCCAGTCCTGGTGGCACCCGTCGCACGCAAACTATTTCTCCTCTACGTCCGTGCCATAGATCATTCCCTCGGCACTTTGTTGGCTCAGAACAACGATGCAGGCTACGTGCAAGCTATCTACTACCTTAGTAGGACAATGATTGGGGCTGAACACCGGTACAACCCCGTCGAAAAGGAATATTTGGCTTTGGTGTTCGCCATCCAGAAGACTCGCCATTACGTTTTGGGCCAGACAATTCATGTCATCTCCCGAGTCAATCCACTCTGGGTTCTCATGACGAAGCCGGGATCATTGAACTCCCGACTAGCTACATGGGCAATCCTGCTGACACCATATAACTTGGTATTCGTCCCACAAAAAGCCGTCAAGGGCCAAGCTCTAGCTGACTTTTTAGCCGTGCACCCCATCCCAGAGTCCTCCAGACTCTATGAAGACATCCCGGATGAGGTCCAAGAATCAAATGTCACCGAAGAAAACTCCGTCTGGTGGGTGTTTTTTGATGGTGCCTCAAGAACATGCCCCAAAGGCCAAATTATCGCCGGAGTGGGAGTGGTCTTAGTCTCCCCTGATCAGTTGGTCATCCAATGTACTTACTTCTTTTCAAAGCCGTGCTCCAACAATGTTGTCGAGTACAACGCTCTCATCATGGGACTCCAGGTTGCACGACAACTGGGGGTGGATCATCTGGAAGCTTATAGCGACTCAAAACTCGTCGTTAACCAGATCCGAGGGCAGTACGAAGTTCGTCATGAAGATCTGGTTCCTTACCATGAAGTTGCATTGAATATTATCTCAACCTTCACCAAGTTCTTCATAGAACACGTACCTCGGTTACAAAACCTGGAGGCTGACGCTCTGGCTGGCCTTGCAGCTTCATTAGCGGCACCTCTCGGGACTCAACACTATGTCATGGTAGTTGGTCGAGACTTGGTCTGTCCTAAAAACAACCTATGCACACAAATGACCAACGCCAAGACGACAAGTACCGGTGTTAATGTTCGAGACTGGAGGTTCCCGTTCATCGACTTTACTGTCTATAGAATTCTTCCGGAAGACCCGAAAGAATCCGTTTCGGTCAGAAGGCGTTCCCTTCAATTTTATTATGATACAACCACTAAAACACTGTACCGACGTTCCTACGATGGACTTCTCCTTTGATGTCTATCCAACGAAGAAGTAGCCAAAGCCCTTCGAGAAGCTCATGATGGAACTTGCGGGGCTCACCAACCCTGACCTAAGTTGCAGGATCGACTGCGACACATGGGTTACTACTGGCCAACCATGGCAGCCGATGCCGTCGACTATGCTAAAAAGTGCCATGCTTGCCAGCTTCATGCCGACTTTATCCATACACCATCGGAACCACTACATCCTACGGTCGCCTCCTGGCCCTTTGAAGCTTGGGGCATGGACATTGTGGGACCTATCACCCCTCCTTTATCGAGGGGACACCGCTTCATCCTAGCCATCACCAACTACTTCTCCAAATGGGCAGAAGCAGTTCCACTGACGAAAGTGAAAAGCTCTAGGGTAATCAGCTTCATCAAGCATTATGTTATCTACCGTTTCGGGGTACCCCGTAGGATTATCCACGACAATGGCCCACAGTTCATCAGCCATATTTTCAGCAGATTCTGTGACAAGAATCGTATTCAGAACGTGGCATCAACCGCCTACAATCTGACAGCGAACGGATTGGCCGAGACTTTTAACAAGACTATCGTCAGGCTACTCAAAAAGGTCGTATCATCCAACAAATACGACTGGGACGAAAAGCTCGGCGAATGCCTTTGGGCCTACCGTACAACAGTACAGACTCCGACGGGCAACACACCATTCTCCTTAGTCTACGGGAGCGAAACGGTATTGCCTCTCGAGATCCAGATACCCTCACTCCGTGTAGCAATCACAAACCAATTGACAGAAGAGGAAAATCAGTGTCGTCGTCTGCGAGAATTGGAGGTACTTGACGAAAAACGTCTCCTAGCTCAGCAGCGCATTGAACTCTATCAAGCCCGTATATCACCGGCTTTCAACAAAAAGGTCAAACATAGGACTTTCCAAGCAGGCGACCTGGTCCTGGCAGTCAGGAGGCCGATGGTGTTGGCTCACAAAACACCAGAAAAGTTTGAGCCCAAGTGGGAGGGACCTTTTATCATAGAGACGGTATACTCAAACGGTGCTTACCGTTTCGTCCGACCAAATGGGGACTTGTTCATGATGCCCATCAACGGCAAGTTCCTAAAGAAGTACTACTCTTGACATCTTTCAGATATATACTTCCATATCTACCTAGCAAGGGAATTAGTGGACCTGATCATCAGAGCTCACATAAACCTCCTTTTCACAAAAATCTTATGCTTTTGGAACCCAATTGTTCCGTGGCATTCTATTTCCAGTAGAATAACAACCACGTCCACATTACCTCTGAGTTGCTCCTCTACACTCTGTAAAGCAAAATCTTACACTACAAAGGATTGTGCTACTTATCATGTTTACCATGTCCACATTATCTCTGAGTAAACATCTCGTACAGACAACCCCCGCGTTGCCGTACATCGATCGCAGAACTTCCATGTCCATATTACCTCTGAGTAGTTCCTTGTACCCCCCAGAGTCACTCCTACCATGTCCATAACACCTCTGAGTAGGAAGATTCCGTCAATTGAACCCCATATTTGCCACGTCCACGTTACCTCTGAGCAAACATGTCGGTCCTCTCAAACTTATTATCTGTACCTAAAAATCAAGGTGTGCAACAGACAATAGGTCCACATAAAATGCTAGTTCATGACAGTAAAGATGAACACACCAGAAAATTCTTTATTTTGCATTCAAAAGTAAAGGATTACATCCCCAACAAAAAAAAGAGACTACAATCCCTAAGCATCATTGGGATTGGCAGAAAGCTCTTCGATCCGATGCTTCAAGTCTTCAGCCCGAGTCCCCACGGTCGCCAAGACTCGGCGTTCAGTTTCTTGACGCATCACTTCCACAGTCTCAGGAGCAGTATCATTCGTGTACTTAGCGTCCAACTCTTGCCGCTGATAGGTCAGAGAAAGAATATGGCGGGTAATAGCTGCTTCTTCCTCCTTGGATGCTACGTGCTCAGCCTGGGCTCGCTCAGCATCTAGCAAAAGTTGGGCTCGTTGGTCTCCAAGGAGGCGAATCTTGGCAGTAACCTCCGTTATACTAGCATCCAATGAGGCCCGCAGCTCCACCTTCTCCTGCGTGGACTAAGATAGTCTCTCCATCGCAGCCTCAGCATCGGCCAACTCGCGGTCCCAGATGGCCACCGTGGCCTGATAAGACGACTCAACATCAGCTATCAATTTTTTCTTTTCTGCTTCTATCAGGGCAGAAAAGTTATTCCGCCGAATACTCTGAAGTTCGGAAAGATGCTGGTCGAGCACAGCCACCGACGCCTCCAGAATCTCAGCCATATGAGCATGTCCCCGGTGGAAGTACCCAGACCTATCACGTCCATACTACCTTTGATAGGATTGTCATACCTAAACAGCTATACTATCCATGCTTCTTGTTCAAAGTATTTCAAAACTTGTCCAAAAGTTTTAAAAACTTTGAAGGGGGTCTTATAGAAGCATAAAAAAAGAAGGATATTGCTTTTAATCCCACATCGGAAAGGAGAAGAAGAGAGGTCTCATTCACTCTATATATAGAGCCCTCTTGCCTCCTTTGAAAAGGGTACCAAAAATAAATAAAGAAAATGGAGCCCGTTATCCAGGGAGCCCGTTCGGCCCACAAAAAGTTGCAGCAGTTCTTCTCTTCTTCTGGGTTGGCTGCAAGTTCTTCACTCGCTATCAAGGCGAGAAAAAGTTGGATTCTGAGTACTATGCGCCTTTGTGGGCTAGTACGAAGAACTCCAAGGCGGCACGAGCTATGCTCCATCAACGTGCTATGCTAGCAGCAAAACCAGAAATGTGCGTTGAAAGTCATACGCACAGTTGATGGTAAGCTGTACAGGGTAGACTCAGGTGCTTTGGCACCCGGAATGGGTCAACTCTCAAAGTCCCCCTTCCACTTGGGTGTATTTCATGCGCTGTAACCAAGTCAGGGGACAAA
This sequence comes from Iris pallida, assembly GCA_029216955.1. Lineage (NCBI taxonomy): Eukaryota > Viridiplantae > Streptophyta > Magnoliopsida > Asparagales > Iridaceae > Iris > Iris pallida. The sequence goes on from JANAVB010021599.1 coordinate 8,525,257, forward strand.
TCTTGCAGTGTCAAACCCATGCGCCCACGTGGGCTGTGCGCATAAAGTGGGTTCCACTCGCAATACGTGTTGCTCTCCTACTTATGATCTGGGCACATTTTAGGCACTGGAACTAGATCATGGGGCGCATCACTCATACACTCACCCTGACGCCTGGCTTTGTCATGCGCCTGAAGAGGGTACGAGTGTCACTCATACACTCACCCTGACGCTTAGCTTTGCCATACGCCTGAAGAGGGTACGAGTGTCAACATCTCCTCACATGATCTACGTAATGTGATCACTCACAGACGTAGATCGAAAGAGACGACCATCATGCACAACTCGCCCCCTCACGATACGTACTTGTGCTACGGTCGCCATCAACTGGTACTGCCGCAAGACAGTGGCTCCACCACCAAGGCGTCTGTGTTCCAACAGTTGCAACATGCTGTGCCAGTCCGACATCGTCTCAGAAACATGATGCCAATTGAAGACTTTGTAACAACCTACTCTCAACTAGGCCCATTACTCATATGTCTCAGCTAGCCGTGTCGTCTCAGCTAGCCGCGTCATCTCAGCCCGGCGTATTACTCTTCCAGCGCATCTCTCCGCCCCGTTAGAGTGAATCACTTCCTCGTCAACGCACAGGCGCATTTGCCAGCCTGGGGCTCTTCCATCATACTGAGGCTTAGGCACATCAAACCCAAACCATGCATTCAACGTGGCACTCGATGTCGTCTCGTAGAAGAATACGACCAGCAAGCGGCTCGAACATAAACTGCTATGTCCATTCCAACTCGGCGAATCTCAGTCTTCTGAAGGAGTTCACCGTCAAAGCTTCTTAGAACAAGGGGAACCATCACCCACAGTACAACGTCTTGCCAAGCATGAGGATCAGTCAAATCTATCTTCGTCGAGAAGTCAAGGGAGAGACAACAAAACTCTCTCAAACTGTTGCTATTTATAGGCCAGGGCAAATCAAACCCATGCGCCAAGTGGCAACCTTCCTGAAGTTAGTGCAATGAACTTGTATTTATGATAATGAATTTGCCCCTTCGAACTCAGCTAAGTCAGAGAGCCATCAATACCCCGAAGAACTCAACAGACAGACCAATAAGGATGTGCCACGCAGTAGATGCGCCTGTCAGCATCCCACACACCATACAGATGCGCCCATCAACACCAAGCGCCCCGTATGGATGCGCCCAATAAAGCACAGATCCATACGTTCTGGTGAACACGGACCTATGTGCCTAGTGGGGTACAATCGATGTGCCCACTTCGGCTCATCACCCTCCAAGCAATTAATGCTAAAGTGACAGAGTTGGCAGTACGTCCCCCGAGGACTGAACAGTTGACAGCTTTTTGTAGAAAACGAAGACATCAGCACATCACTTCATTTATTTGATCGAACTGCCTTGCCACGTGGCCACCCAAATCACCGTATGCGCCACCACAGCCATGCGCCCAAATCTTTGTATGCGCACCAAAGCCCTGTGCTTGAACTCGCTCCTGATCCCTAAAGACAATAGCTAAAGTCCTCTCCATGCGCCTGATCCTAGGCACATCCTGTCAGATCACTCTCCACCAAATCCGAGATCTTTGAGCCATGGACATACGCCATGTGTCCTTTGACTCAGTTCAGTCCACGAAGGGGTGCTAACCACCCAAGATCTCAGCAACCGAAAGATCCTCTCCACTGCCACGTGCCAGACACAAATGCAGTATGAAGGATTCAACCCACAAATCATGGCGCATCATCCATATGCCCTCCCCCTGCAGCTCCATCCACGTGGCGTTCTCACGTACAGGTGCATCCTACATATGTGCACATGAGCAGCCTAACCTGCTGCTTATAAATAGAGGGATCACTTCCTTCTTCCGGACACACACACAGACAGAGACAGACATAACGAGATCATCAAAGTTACAGAGACTCATATCTACTCACAGGGATTGGAAGAGACACTCAACGACTTCTTCCCCTCCGTAAGCTACGGCATCCAGAGCAACCCAGACCTTTAGAGAACCTAAAATTATCGTCAGATCGTCAACGGAGTCAACGCATTACCACTCGCTCCATCGACACAGGACCTCGATAAAAACAAAAGTGTACTCCTAGGACTACATCTAACTCCTACATTGTAACACTGTTCTGTTTGTAAATGAAATTCCAACTCAAAGATTTTAATAGCAAACATCGCAGAGCGCATGGATTGTGCTTGGCCTGTGGAGCACCGGATCACAAGATAGGGTCATATCCTAATAGAGCCAGCTTATCGTCAACGAACCTAACCAGTCCATCGGTTATGGCACCAGCACCAGCACCAGTACAGCAGCAGTACCAGCCTCCGAGGCCATTGTCGCCTCAGGCACAAGCCTTTCAGCAGCAGAGACCCCAACAGTATGCCCCGACCAAAGCTCAGATTCAGAACCGGCAGAGAGGTTTCTAGCAGGATGTCTTTATTCTGGCTTATGCTTTTTAAATTCCTCGCTTGCATAAATGATTGCTTGATTGGTTGCTAGTCGTAGATTGCTTATGCTTTAGTATAGCTTGTCCCGCCATCTCTAGCCTCTTGATTAAATTTTGAGGAGGGATTTTTTTTAAGGTGGGTAGAGTTGTAACCTCCGTTTTCTGTTATACGTATTTCTAGTATATGTGTACGAAATTCTGACCCGTATTGTGACTTGTCATAACTAGCTAATCTTGGTTTAGTCTTGTATTGGTTCAATATTGGCATGGTAGGGTTTTGTTTGGCTTGGTTTGGTTGGTTCAACATGTAACCCCTCCCTTTAAAGGCCACCAACCCCTCTCTCTCTCCTCATTTACTTCTCCTTCTTCATTTATTTTTTTATCTTCTTCCTCTTAACTTCTCCACCTACCAAGAGCTTAGGCAAATGCAACTTGCTTCATGGAGAAAATCCATTTTTGTTGTTCCATTATTTTCTCTATATGATTCTAAGACACTTTAGAACTTGGCATTTTTTATTTTGATGGATATTTTCTTGTAGATCTAAGTTTATATCATTTTCGATTTTTTTGGATTTTGATCTACCAAACTTTATTATTTTCAAGTTTTGATTGTTCTATGTTGTAGAGAATTCAATTTTACCCAAAATAGACTTTTGAAAAGTTAGATTTTCACTTGTTTTGAGGAAGTTATGGCCAAAATAAGATTTGAGCATTTTCTAGTTCATCTGTGCTGAATTTGGCAGGGACGATGAATAGTGCCGCATGAATGAATAGTGCCACATGGATGAATAGTACCGCAGGAATGAATAGTACTGCATGGATGAATAGTGCCGCATGGATGAATAGTGTCGCAGGAATGAATAATGCCACAATGGATAAATAGTGCCGCAGGAATGAATAGTACCGCATAGATGAATAGTGCCGCAGGAATGAATAGTACCGTATGGATGAATAGTGCCACATGGATGAATAGTACCGTAAGAATGAATAGTATCGCATGGATGCATAGTGCCACATAGGCTGCATAGTGCCGCATAGGCTGCATAGTGCCGCAGAATACCGCACAGTGCCTATTTTGGCTATTTTTGGCTGTTTTATATCCTATTTGGCTTATTTATGGCCAGAATCTCTCCAACTTCCAACATAGAAGTTGTAGATTGTCACGACCCGCACCCTAGAGTAAGGGTATGAGACGTGGGTACGTCCAGCCTACGTCGCAGAATCGGCGGTAGAACACTGTATATAGGGTCTGTAAATACTACGACTAAAACAAATAAATGTACCTGTACAGTATATACATTCCGAATGGAGGTGACATAGCAATACGGTCTCAATCACATAAACAAAACTAAGGTAGATAGCATAGAAGGAACATAGGATAGATAAAAGCAGGAAATAAGTTCGAATCCACACAAGTCCAATGCTAAACACAAAGTCACAGAGTAAAGAATATAATATAGTGCTACAATCTGAAAAGTACTAGCTGGCTCGCAGGCCAGGCAAACCTAACTAAACTATGCTACTCAGGATGAGCAAAGTCTAGTGGCTCGACTATCAAGCCACGGTCCAAGTCTAATCCATCTAACCCGTCCCCATAGTAGGTCGGGCAATCAGCCTCTGAATCATCTATAAAATTGTCAACAGTATCCTGTCAGGAAAATGAGCAAGTACAAAATACTAACAGCAGTTCCATATGAATTGACAAATACTATAAGAGACAGTGTAATAAAATACAAGACAAAGATAGAGGACGACTTGGGAACCATTCGAAAGCCGATTTACAACCCTTAAACCAAACAAGGACCGGGGTTGTAACCCTTCTTTCGAATAGGACTTAGTCTCCAATCAAGATACAGTATAAGACAGGTAAAGCATGTGAGTAAATAAAATTGTAGCATGGTGAGAAGTACAAAAAGTAAAGCTGAACTGGATATAAGATACGACAATAAATGTAAAATGTGTTTTGAACTATTAGAGCGATATGTGATCGGCTAGGGAGTCAAGGTAGGGTTATCCACTTGGCCCGGCAATCCGCGGTGACCTCAACGGAGAGTCATGCCATCCAACCTAGATAACTGGCACATGGGGTATCTGCTACACCCTACGTGAGGTGAGGGTGGCGCTAGCAAAATAGTTACAGGGAGGCTTTGATCTCATAACCTCTAATAATTTCCCTATACCCGAATAGTATCACGGATCGAGATATGGCACGTCATGATATAGGATCCCATAAGAGGGTAGCAAGTCCTCTTAGAAATCAGTGTCTATATAAGTACAAGAAACACGGAATATCACATACCAATTTACCAAGAAAGTCCAGGAATAACATCTCATGACAGGATCCGACGTATACTAGTCCGTGAACTATCGTGTTAAGAATCAAGTAAGACACTACAACTAAATTGGATATAGTATATATCAAGATAATAAAAACTATCAGTGAATGTACTCGCCTGTGGTCCTGAGCTGATATGTGAACAGACGCTCAGAGTAAATCACAGACCTAAAATGAGATACTATGAGTTAAACAGGATTTCATAATGAAAAGGAACTAATTTAAGTCATGATATACAAGTCTAAGTCAAACTAGGTCAATCTAGGTTAAACCGGGTCAAACTGGGTCATACTAGGTCACTGAGAGTCAATCCAAGTCAAACTAGGTCGATCGGGGTCAAGGATTGACTTACAGTTGACTTTTGGTCAAAAGTCATCCCTAGTCAACTCTGGTCAACTCTAGGTCAACCCTAAGTCAACCCTAGGTCAAACTAGTCTAATGTTGACCAACTGTTGACTTTCAGTCAACTGGTCAACTCTGGTTTGGTTTCGGTCAAATCCAGTCGCTTAAAGACTAAGTTTGACTCTCGGTTGACTTTTGTTGACTTTTGGTCAAAATGGTCAACCGACGTCAAAACTAGTCTATGAGCACAACATTTGTTCATTACCGACCAAGAAAACCAAGTTCTAACCCTATCTTAGACTCCAAACTCAAATACCCTATTTCTAGGTAAAACTTACATTACCCTACCAAGGTAAATCCCGATACCTTGCCCAATACCAAGGAAACCCCGCTAATACCCAAGATACTAGCCTAGGCTCCTTAGGGTAGCTAGATACCATCCTATCTAAGGTTTACCTATCAAGAAATATGGGTATCCTCGGTATCTAACCTATCTTATAACATATGTAAGTCATCTACCCATTACCTTACCTATATACCCTCTTACCATTTAACTAACACTCACACACACTCTAACTAAGCTCACTCACACACAACACTCATGATACCACACTCACCTATAAGCTTTCCTATAGGTTTACACATAGGCTAACCTATAGGCTACTAGCTATACTCCTTTAGGCTCACACACACTCACACAATGGCTCATAGGGCTGTCCATTGGACTGGAACGTAGGGGCAAGTTTAGGGCTGTCAAAGGGCCAATACATAGGCTAAGTATAGGACTTAAATGTGTGTCCTATATGGACTGGTTTAGACTGATTTAGTGGGGCTGCTAAGGGGGTTTAAGGGGCATGAATAGTAGTGTTTTAGGACTGATTAAGGGCAGCTATGGACAGGTTGGGGGCTGCAAAATAGGCTGAAACAAGGGGTTTACAATAGGGGCTAGATGGGGACAGTCTTGGGACTGAATAGGGCTGTTTAAGGAGCTGTCATTGGGGTTGATATGGGGTGAATTTGGACTGGTTTGTAAAGCAAAGGGGGACAGCCAAGTGTGGGTTAAACATGGGTATACCTGGGACTGTTGTGGGCTGATGTTAGGTAGTTTCTAGGGCCATTATTGTACTGGGTTTGACAGCCAAGTGACTGATTTGTAGGGGCATGCATTGGATAGCAATGGACTGAGTTTAGGGGGGGTGTTTGAAAGGGATAAGTATGGACAGAGATTTAGGCTTGTGTGGACTGTTGTGTGGGGAATTAATGGACAGCCATGAATGGGTTTTGGGGGGTGCAAATGGGACTCAAAATAGCTACTGTCCTGCTGCTGTTAGCAGTGGGTATGGGTGTTTTCCCCCTTTCTAACACCACTCTCTATCCCTCACACTATCTCACATTCAAACCCTCTCACCCAAACTCTCATAAACCTTGTATACCACACTCTCTAATCCTCTTCTATACTAACACATACACATCCAATTCTTCTCCCTTGGCCGAACCTACATGTGCTCCCATACCAAACACAAAATCACACATTCACAACCATAGTATATACATATATATATAAGAGATAATATATATATATATATATATATATATATATATATATATATATATATATATATATATATATATATATATATATATTATTTATATATATATATATATATATATATATATATATAAAAATATATATATATATACATATATATATATATATTTATATATATATATACATATATATATATATATATATATATATATATATATATATATATATATATATATATATATAGAAAAAAAAAAAAAATATATATATATATATATATATATATATAGAGAGAGAGAGAGAATGATATATATATACAACCATATATATATATATACATATATATATATTTAACAATATGATACTTAGGAAAACACCTCTCTACACACCTATAAATCTGAGAATAAATATTAAAACAATATTTAATCAATATCTAATAAATCTACATGTGTCCTAATAGGGTTTTTCCTACTAGGACACGATCCTACACATATGACACATCTACAAGTCTCCAAATGGACACAAAATGGACACGAATGGAGACACAACCATGGGGGTCATTCCTATGGGTCAAAATCAACCTAATGCATGAGGGAAATGAGAAGGAGAAGGGATTTATACCTCCCGATGATTCGGATCGAAGAAAAAGCTTCCCGATGCGCCACCGACACGTAGGAACCCCGAATGAACACGAACGAGCTCCGACTCCTCCCAAACTTGAGTAGCTTCCTCCTTGGCTTGAATGAAGAAGGAAAGAAGAAGGTTGGGTAGAGAAATGGAAGGATTTGGTGGAGAAATGATTAGGGATTGCTCTCAAAATCAATTTGGGGAAGAACAAAAGAGAGAAAGGAAGAGGGAAAATGATGAGTGGCTAAGCCTATCCACACATAGTGTGGCCGGCCATAAAGGTGGTTTTGTCCTATTAGGGAATGTCTAAAAAGCCCCCTCTCTAATCTATTAGTTAATATATGGAAAGGGGTTCTAAGTCGGGGCTAGTTTAGTCATTCCAACACACTAATCTAATCAAACCCTAACCAAAATAAATTAACCTAGTCACTAACTAAAATAATTGATATGTGGGCCATGGCTAACTAGTATGTGGGTCCCACTAGAGTCAAAACTACCCCGGGTCCCCGATACAAGTCGGATTGAGTTGAAATTCGAACCCGACTCAAATAACCCCAAAATAATATTATAAATAAATAAATAATTCTAAAATAATTTTAAGGTGGTAAAATGACCAAAATACCCCTGTTCATGAAAACTGAGGGTGACAAATCTACCCACCTTAAAAAAATTTTGTCCTCAAAATTAAAATAAACATACACGGAATTCACATGCAGAAACATAAAAATTATACCTGGCTGGGGTCCGCCACGTACCGTCTCAGCTGCGACACATGGAACACGTTGTGTACCCCCTCTAGCGTAGGTGGCAAGTCTAGTCGATAAGCCACTGCACCGACCCTCTCAAGGATAGTGAAAGGTCCGATGTAGCGCGGACTAAGCTTCCCGCCTCCGCCAAAGCGAATCGTGCCCCGTGTCGGAGAAATCTTCAGGAACACCAAAGCACCAGCTTAGACATAAAACAATCTTAGCACACAAGACAAACAAAATCACAAGCATCACAAACAGGAACTGAAACTAACCTCGAACTCTAACGGTCTCCGGTGGCTATCGGTCCAATGCCGCTGCCTATCCTGAGCCACCCGAAGTCTGTCTCTAATCGACCTGACCTTCTCAGCTGCATCCACTACCATCTTCGGTCCAAGCAGCACTCTCTCGTCAACATCGTCCCATGATAAAGGAGTATGGCATCTCCGTCTGTATAGAGCCTCTAATGACGATATCTCTATACTGGCCTGATAGCTATTATTGTAAGCAAACTCTACCAGGTGAAGATGGTCCTCCCAAGAACCCCCGAAATTAAGCACACACGTGCGAATTATATCCTCCAAAGTCTGGATAGTCCTCTCCGACTGCCCGTCTGTCTGGGGGTGATAAGCGGTACTAAACTTGAGCGAGGTGCCCAAGCTAGTCTGCAAACTCCTCCAGAAGTGGGAAGTAAAACGACTGTCCCGGTCTAAAACTATGCTCACATGAACCCCATACAATCGTACGATCTGACGAACGTACAGCTCTGCCAACCTTTTCGTAGACAATCCTACCTTGAAAGGCAAAAAGTGGGCCGATTTGGTCAATCTATCAACTATGACCCAAATCGCGTCTTTTCCTCCTGGAGATCGTGGAAGTCCATACACAAAGTCCATGGTGATGTGCTCCCACTTCCACCCAGGAATGGGTAGTGGCTGTAGCAACCCACCAGGCCTCTGTCTCTCGGCCTTCACCTGCTGACATACCAAGCAGCGAGATACAAACTGAGCTACCTCGCGCTTCATGCCGTACCACCAAACGTGCTCCCTCAGATCTCTGTACATCTTGTTGGCACCGGGATACATAGAGTACTGAGAGCGATGTGCCTCCTGAAGAACCTCCTCCCGAAGCTCCCCATTCGGAATGCACAGTCTAGCACCATGCCGCAGCGACCCATCTTCGGCAATAGAGAAGTCATCAAGCAACCCTGCCCGTACCTGCTCCCTGATGCTTCTCAAGGCAATATCATCATACTGTGCTGATCTGACTCTGTCCATCAACTTAGACTGAATCTGTAAGCCCCATATCTGCATCTCCATGCCCGGAATAATTACCTCGATTCCCAAACTGTCCAGGTCAGCCAAAAGATGACGATCTGCTGTCAGATACATAGCTACTGGATACCTGCTTAAGGCATCTACAACTACGTTGGCCTTTCCTGGATGGTACTACAAGGCGATATCGAAGTCCTTCATCAGCTCGAGCCAACGTCTCTGCCGCATGTTCAGCTCCTTCTGTGTGAACACGTACTTAAAGCTCTTGTGATCAGTGAAGATCTCAACCCGCTCTCCATACAAGTAGTATTTCCATAACTTCAAGGCAAAGATGACAGCGGCCAACTCCAGATCATGAGTCGGGTAGTTCTTCTCCTGAGGACGTAACTGCCTAGATGCATAGGCAATCACCTTCCCGTGCTGCTGAAGAACACGACCCAAACCCCTGTCAAAAGCGTCGCTGTAGATCGAGAAACCACCGGTCCCAGACGGTAATATCAAGATCAGAGCTGATGTCAACCTCTTCTTCAGCTCATCGAAGGCGGCCTGACACTCCTCAGTCCAGACGAACTCCGCGTCCTTCCTGGTGAGTCTAGTCATCGTCTCCGCAATATGCGAGAAGTCCTGGACGAACTTCCGATAGTAGCCCGCCAAAGACAAAAAGCTCCGAATCTCGGCAACTGTACTAGGTGTAGGCTAAGACACTACTGCAGCAATCTTCTTCTGGTCTACTGAGATCCCATGCTCGGTCACAACATGACCCAAGAACTCGACTTGGTCCAGAAAGAACTCGCACTTTAAAAGCTTCACGTACAACTGCTCCCTCCTCAGAGTCTCGAGCATAATTCTCAGATGCTCCTCGTGCTCCTCCGGTGTCTTCGAGTAGACTAAGATGTCATCAATGAAGACCACCACGAACTTGTCAAGGTACTGATGGAATACCTTGTTCATCAAGTTCATGAACACTGCTGGGGCGTTGGTCAACCCAAATGGCATGACAGTGAACTCGTACTGGCCGTACCGAGTCCAAAAAGCTGTCTTCGAAATGTCTTCCTGCTTCACCTTTAGTTGATGATAACCGGACCTCAGGTCTATCTTCGAAAACACCCTAGCGCCGCTCAACTGATCGAACAAGTCGTCAATCCTCGGCAACGGGTACTTGTTCTTGATAGTGAGGTTATCGAGCGCCCTGTAATCGATACACATGCGCATCATACCATCCTTCTTCGGTACAAACAAGACTGGCGCTCCCCAAGGCGATGAACTGGATCTGATGAATCCCTTGTCCTACAACTTGTCGACCTGCTTCTTCAGATCTGCCAACTCGCTGTTGTTGACCCTATAGACGTGCTGTGAGATAGGCTCAACGCCCGACACTAAGTCTATAGAGAACTCAATGTCTCTATCTGGCGGCATCCCAGACAACTCCTCGGGAAAAACACCCATGAAATCAGCTATCAATGGATGCGGCAATGCCTGCCCCGCCAGCAAAGCTCCACAGAACCCATCTCCCGGCTCAGTTGCTCCCCTGGTAAATACAATCTCTGGCTCTCCCGGCAGCCTAAACAGAATCCTACCTCCTCTACAGTCTATACTAGCATGGTGCATGCTCAACCAATCCATTCCGAGTACCATATCGTACCTCAGAAGGGGTATTATGAGCAAGCACGCACCCAAATCCCGGCCTCCTACAGTAACTCTCCGCCCCTTGCAGATATTGTCAACCAGGATAATACCTCCCCCAGTCAATATCTTGCAAGTCCTACCCAAGGGTTCAGCAATAATGTTGTGTCTCAGAGCAAATGAAACAGACACAAAACTATGAGTGGCACCGGAATCAAACAAGGCAAAAGCAGGGAATGAATTAAGAAGAATGTGACCTGCCATAACGTCACCCACTGGCTCTGCCTCCTCCTCTGCTGTCAAGGCGAACACTCTGCCCGCAGGGGCTCCCCTCTGGTGCTGTGCAAAATGCTGCTGCTGGGTCGAAAGTGGAGGACCTCTCTGCTGAACTGCTGGTCCTCTGGCCTGCTGCGCTCTGTCCTGGCCTCCTCAGGCTCCACGAAGATGGCAATCCTTCAGCTGGTGATTGGATGCCCCACAATATAGGCAGACGCCCAACCTCTTCCTACAGACCTTTCGAGTGTGCCCCGACTTTTCGTAGAAAGTACACTGAGTAGCTTGCCTCTGGCCCTGTCCCTGGTGCTGCTGGGCACGTGCCGGTGCCTGCTGAAACTGCAACTGAGGCTGCTGCTGAATCTGCCTCTGCTGGAAATAAGGGCGCTTCGCCGGCCCCGCGTTCGAGCTCCCTCCTAGAACATCGCTGCCCCTCTTCGGCTTCAGGCTAAAGTCCTCCTCTGCGATATGTGCCTCCATCAGAATCTGCTCGAACGTCGCATCTCATCGCCCAGATGTACGAGTGCGTACTGCATGGATAAGGCCCCTCTGGAGCTTCCGGGCCTTGTACCCCTCATCCTGGACCAAACTAGGTGCAAACCTGCTCAAGCGAAAGAACTCTGCTGCATACTCGTCTACCGACGAGTTCCCCTGCACCAAACTGGAAAACTGCCCTTCCAAAGCTGTCAAGGCTACATCCGGGTAGAACTTCTCCTTAAAGAGCTTCCTGAAGTCCTCCCAAGTCAAACCCCTCACCGACGTACGCGGATCCGTGCGGTACCAAGTCAGCGCTATATCGAAGAACTGGCTCGCTACAGACGTCACCTAAAGTCCCCTCGGGACCTCTGCCAACTCCAGACTCCACTAGACATCCTCCAGCCAGTCATCCGTATATAGGATACCCTCGGTACCTTTGAACTCCCTCGGGTTCATCTTCCTGAAGTCTAAGTGCGTACCGGGCCTCCCCTGACCCTGCTGCTGTACTGGTGCTCCCTGAACTGCACCCGGTGCACCCCTCTCTACTGCTGCCATCGCCAGCTGATGGGAGTTCTCCATGGTCCGCCGTAAGAACTCTGCCTGTGCACTCTGAGTCTGCAACATCTGCTGCAGAAGGGCCATCACCCCCTGAGTATCTGTCGGTAGCGGAGGCGGCGGTGGAAGAATATCAGGAATGACCATGGACGGTCCCGCTGCTGGAGGTAGAAGACCTCATGGAACCGTCGCTGCTGCTTCCGTCTGAAGGGCAGAAACTGAGATGGCAGCTCCCTCAGCTGTAGCTCCCACAGCCGGAGGTGGAAGACCTCCTGGAACTGCCGCTGCTACTCCTGCCTGAAGGACAGGAACTGGGGCCGCTGCTCTCTCGACTGCTACTTCCGCAGCCGGAGGTAGAAGTCCTACCGGATCGGGCCTCTTCGGAACAGTACTAGATCCGGCTGTCTGAGAGCGAGTAATCGTCATCCTGAGGATAGATTGAAACAAGGAATCAATATGGCACATGATAGGGAATATCAAAGAAGGACAATTAAATTTAATGCAAAAGAGTTGTCATGATAATCAAAAGATCAAAAATTTCCTAAAATATGATTGAGTAATTCCTATCATACCCTAGATCCTACGTCCTAATTGCAGGCTCGTAATTAGTACTCTAAGTCGAGCACCATTAGGAGATCGCACTAGTTGCAACACAAACCTGCATGGGCCACAACAAAAATGTGTCACGACCCGCACCCTAGAGTAAGGGCACGAGACGTGGGTACGTCCAGCCTACGCCGCAGAATCGGCGGTAGAACGCTGTATATAGGGTCTATAAATACTACGACTAAAACAGATAAATGTACCTGTACAGTATATACACTCCAAATGGAGGTGACATAGCAATACAGTCTCAATCACATAAACAAAACTAAGGTAGATAGCATGGAAGGAACATAGGATAGATAAAAGCAGGAAATAAGTTCGAATCCACACAAGTCCAATGCTAAACACAAAGTCACAGAGTAAAGAATATAATATAGTGCTACAATATGAAAAGTACTAGCTGGCTCGCAGGCCAGGCAAACCGAACTAAACTATGCTACTCATGGTGAGCAAAGTCTAGTAGCTCGACTATCAAGCCACGGTCCAAGTCTAATCCATCGTCCCCATAGTAGGTCGGGCAATCAGCCTCTGAATCATCTGTAAAATTGTCAACGGTATCCTGTCAGGAAAATAAGCAAGTATAAAACACTAACAGCAGTTCCATATGAATTGACAAATACTATAAGAGACAATGTAATGAAATACAAGACAAAGATAGAGGACGACTTGGGAACCATTCGAAAGCCGAGTTACAACCCTTAAACCAAAAAAGGACCGGGGTTGTAACCCTTCTTCCGAATAGGACTTAGTCTCCAATCAAGATACGGTATAAGGCAGGTAAAGCATGTGAGTAAATGAAATCGTAGCATGGTGAGAAGTACAGAAAGTAAAGCTGAACTGGATATAAGATACGACAATAAATGTAAAATGTGTTTTGAACTATTAGAGCGATATGTGATCGGCTAGGGAGTCAAGGTAGGGTTATCCACTTGGCCCGGCAATCCGCGGTGACCTCAACGGAGAGTCATGCCGTCCAACCTGGATAACTGGCACACGGGGTATCTGCTACACCCTACGTGAGGTGAGGGTGGCACTAGCAAAATAGTTACAGGGAGGTTTTGATCACATAACCCTAATAATTTCCCCATCCCTAAATAGTATTACGGATCCAGACATGGCACGTCATGACACAGAATCGCATAAGAGGATAGCAAGTCCTCTTAGAAATCAGTGTCTATATAAGTACACGAAACACGGAATATCATATACCAATATACCAAGAAAGTCCAGGAATAACATCTCATGACAGGATCCGACGTATACTAGTCCGTAAACTATCGTGTCACGAATCAAGTAAGACACTACAACTGAATCGGATATAGTAGATATCAAGACAATGAAAACTATCAGTGAATGTACTCGCCTGTGGTCCTGAGCTGATATGTGAACAGACGCTCAGAGTAAATTACAGACCTAAAATGAGATACTATGAGTTAAACAGGGTTTCATAATAAAAAAGAACTAATTTAAGTCATGATATACAAGTCTAAGTCAACCTAGGTCAATCTAGGTCAAACCGGCTCAAACTGGGTCATACTTGGTCATACTAGGTCACTGAGAGTCAATCCAAGTCAAACTAGGTCGATCGGGGTCAAGGATTGACTTACAGTTGACTTTTGGTCAAAAGTCAACCCTGGACAACTCTGGTCAACTCTAGGTCAACCCTAAGTCAACCCTAGGTCAAACTAGTCTAATATTGACCAACTATTGACTTTCAGTCAACTGGTCAACTCTGGTTTGCTTTCGGTCAAATCCAGTCGCTTAAAGACTAAGTTTGACTCTCGGTTGACTTTTGTTGACTTTTGGTTAAAATGGTCAACCGACGTCAAAACTAGTCTATGAGCACTACATTTGATCATTACCAACCAAGGGAACCAAGTTCTAACCCTATCTTAGACTCCAAACTCAAATACTCAATTTCTAGGTAAAACTTACATTACCCTACCAAGGTAAATCCCGATACCTTGCCCAATACCAAGGAGACCCCGCTAATACCCAAGATACTAGCCTAGGCTCCTTAGGATAGCTAGATACCATCCTATCTAAGGTTTATCTATTAAAAAATATGGGTATCCTAAGTATCTAACCTATCTTATAACATATGTTAGTCATCTACCCATTACCTTACCTATATACCCTCTTACCATTTAACTAACACTCACACACACTCTAACTAAGCTCACTCACACACAACACTCATGATACCACACTCACCTATAAGCTTTCCTATAGGTTTACACATAGGCTAACCTATAGGCTACTGGCTATACTCCTTTAGGCTCACACACACTCACACAATGACTCATAGGGCTGTCCATTGGACTGGAACGTAGGAGCAAGTTTGGGGCTGTCAAAGGGCCAATACATAGGCTAAGTATAGGACTTAAATGTGTGTCCTGTGGGGACTGGTTTAGACTGATTTAGTGGGGCTGCTAAGGGGGTTTAAGGGGCTTGAATAGTGGTGTTTTAGGACTGATTAAGGGCAGCTATGGACAGGTTGGGGGCTGCAAATAGGCTGAAACAGGGGGTTTACAATAGGGGCTGGATGGGGACAGTCTTGGGACTGAATGGGGATGTTTATGGAGCTGTCATTGGGGTAGATATGGGGTGAATTTGGACTAGTTTGTAAAGCAAATGGGGACAACCAAGTATGGGTTAAACAGGGGTGTACATGGGACTGTTGTGGGCTGATGTTAGATGGTTTCTAGGGCCATTTTTGGACTGGGTTTGACAGCCAAGTGACTGATTTGTAGAGGCATGCATTGGACAACAATGGACTGAGTTTAGGGGGGGTGTTTGAAAGGGCTAAGTATGGACAGAGATTTAGGCTTGTGTGGACTGTTGTGTGGGGAATTAATGGACAGCCATGAATGGGTTTTGGGGGGGTGCAAATGGGACTCAAAATAGCTGTTGTCCTGCTGCTGTTAGCAGTAGGTATGGGTGTTTCCCACCCCTTTCTAACACCACTCTCTATCCCTCACACTATCTCACATTCAAACCCTCTCACACAAACTCTCATAAACCTTGTATACCACACTCTCTAATCCTCTTCAATACTAACACATACACATCCAATTCTTCTTCCTTGGCCGAACCTACATGTGCCCCCATACCAAACACAAAATCACACATTCACAACCATAGTATATATACATATATATAAGCCATAATATATATATATATATATATATATATATATATATATAAAATATATATATATATATATATATATAAAATATATATATATATATATATATATATATATATATATATATATATAATGATATATATATACAACCATATATATATATACATATATATATTTAACAATATGATATAATATGATACTTAGGAAAACACCTCTCTACACACCTATAAATCTGAGAATAAATATTAAAACAACATTTAATCAATATCTAATAAATCTACATGTGTCCTAATAGGATTTTTCCCACTAGGACACGATCCTACACATAGGACACATCTACAAGTCTCCAAATGGACACGAAATGGACACGAATGGAGACACAACCATAAGGGTCATTCCTATGGGTCAAAATCAACCTAATGCATGAGAGAAATGAGAAGGAGAAGGGATTTATACCTCCCGGTGATTCGGATCGAAGAAAAAGCTTCTCGATGCGCCACCGACACGTAGGAACCCCGAATGGATACGAACGAGCTCCGACTCCTCCCAAACTTGAGTAGCTTCCTCCTTAGCTTGAATGGAGAAGGAAAGAAGAAGGTTGGGTGGAGAAATGGAAGGATTTGGTGGAGAAATGATTAGGGATTGTTCTCAAAATCAATTTGGGAAAGAACAAGAGAGAGAATGGAAGAGGGAAAATGATGAGTGGCTAAGCCTATCCACACATAGTGTGGCCGGCCATAAAGGTGGTTTTGTCCTATTAGGGAATTGTTAAAAAGCCCCCTCTCTAATCTATTAGTTAATACATGGAAAGGGGTTCTAAGTCGGGGCTAGTTTAGTTATTCCAACACACTAATCTAATCAAACCCTAACCAAAATAAATTAGCCTAGTCACTAACTAAAATAATTGACATGTGGACCATGGCTAACTAGTATGTGGGTCCCACTAGAGTCAAAACTACCCCGGGTCCCCGATACAAGTCAGATTGAGTTGAAATTCGAACCCGACTCAAATAACCCCAAAATAATATTATAAATAAATAAATAATTCCAAAATAATTTTAAGGTGGTAAAATGACCAAAATACCCCTGTTCATGAAAACTGAGGGTGACATAGATCCTTTCCTTGGCTTCAAGAATATGTTAACAACTATTTTATGCAAGTTTCTTTCATTCTTGATATGGAGCTTATGATTGCATTGTATGTTTTCTATCTTGGCCTAAATTGAGACGACCCTACTTAATAGCTTGATACTTCTTTAATAAATGAATTTC
The DNA here is from genome assembly GCA_029216955.1 of Iris pallida. Lineage (NCBI taxonomy): Eukaryota > Viridiplantae > Streptophyta > Magnoliopsida > Asparagales > Iridaceae > Iris > Iris pallida. The sequence goes on from JANAVB010021599.1 coordinate 8,542,536, forward strand.
TTAACATGATTTGATAATATTTTACATTTAGGGAATGATTGTGCCCCTCTCATACCCTTAATACTAGCACAGATTCAATTTGTGTTTTAGGCCAAGTAGTTATCTCATTTATTCCTTCTCATAAGTTATGATGCACCTTTTATCAAGATCTATCTACAAGCTTTTACATCTATAATTGCTTAACATGATAGTGACCCGTGGTGGGGCACTCATGATTTATGTCTTCCTTTTTTTGCTTAACATGATAGTGACCCGTCGTGGTGCACTCATAATGTATGTCTTTCCTCTTTGCTTAACACGATAGTGACCCATTGCGGTGCACTCAAGTCACATGTCACTTCTTTTCTTAACATGATTGTAGCCCATCGTGGCGCACCCCTAACAAGTTCTCTTAACATGATAGTGACCCGTCGTGGTGCACTCCAGACAAGTAACATGATATGACATGACATGAACCATGAATGCTATTGTGACGGCTTTATTGGCTTACAAGTAATGAATAATTTGGACACCGTGGGTATTTTTCTTGAATGTGTTTGTACAAGCTACATGTTCTGTATTGCATCATGTCTTGGACATAAATTTCTGATTACCTACGGTCAGGGATTCATACTGAATCTGACTAGGTTAATGACTAGATTGATCAAGTAGTTCATAAAGAGATTTTCCAGTCACAGACAATCCCGTTATCTGGGCGCTTTAATTGGACTTGTAGCCTGCCGTCGAGTAGGGCTCATTTCCAGCACACTCTCATGTGTTGTACCCCCAATTCACCATGGGATACATTTATCTCCTGGGAGATGTATCCACCTATTACAACTCTCATCCTGTGGAAGGATAACTGGATAGCTGCAGGGCTTGTGACTGTCGGAATGTCTCATTGCATCTTGTTAGTAACTAGGCTTGTGATAATCCTAGTTAGTTAAAGTATCAAGCCGTACTCATTGCTTGGACGTGATTGATGGATAGAGTCTCGTCTTGTCTAGACCATGCTAGTACATGGTTACTTCGGGACATTTTATAGTTTATGCTTATTTGTCGATAATTGTTTAGAGACTAAGTTCTGTTCAGGCGAAGGGTTACAACCCCGGTCCTTGTTTGGTTTACGGATTGTAACTTGGTTACCGAAATAGTTCCTTAGTTATCTTATCGTTTATCACCCTACTTTTATGCCTTCAGTTTTCTTGTTATTATTATTATTCTTTGTGTTCTAACTTGCGGGTTTTAGTTCTTAAGTGAAGCCTCCCTTGTGGCACTTGCTCTTTCTGGGGTCTGACCCAGCTGTTTTTGTATGGCCATATTTCAGAGCAGCACCCGAGGATCTCTCCGCCTTCCAGCCAGATGGTGAATAATAGAAAAAACCCTGGCAACGAGTGGGTTTAAATTTTGCTCTCCCGCTCTATTGTAAAATTATTCTTTTAAGGCGTTTAGCCGCCGAGCAAGTGTTAGCTCGTTTGAATACTTATATTTCTTGTCTGCCTACGGGCTGTAACATAATTAACAAATCCTAGGGTTGATCATGTTTGACTTAAACTCTTGCTAGTCTTCGTATTTTGTATGACTAGCTTCATGATCATCTGAATATGTAATGTTTGGGATGTCTTACTTTGTATGTCGGATGATCTACCATCTTGTTACATTACTTGCTTGCTTAAGATTGAGACACTAGGCTTGTTCTTGACCATAAGTGACTGTTGCCTTGTAGAAAAACCCTCATACATCTAGATAGCCGTGAACGTATATGGAGGTGGAATACACTTCTATATACGTAGCTGGCTGTGTCTGCCCCCGCTCTCCAGTATTCTTGATCTGGGGCATGACAGGTTGAGAGCAGTCCTAACTTCTGAGGATCTGTCGTTCAAGCACCTGATTTTAGCACGATTGACGTCATCCTCGGCTTCACGGATGGCCTGAAAAATGTCACCATATGCTTGCTTGCTCCAGGCAGCGAGGGCTTTCCTCATGGCTTTAAGCTTGTTGGCTACCCGAGTGAGCGGTTCGGCGTCATCCATGCTGGCCCAAGCCTCGGTGATGATGCCTAAGAACTGTGGGTGGTTGCTCCAGAAATCCAGGAAGCGGAAGCTCTTTTTGTTCGTGCCCGAGTTGCTGGAAATGCCCACAAGCAGGGGGGGCGTGGTCGAACTCGGTAGCGTTGAGATGGGAGAGCTTGGAGGTCATCCCCATATCGTGCTATTGTGCGTTCGTAAGAGCCCTGTCCAGGCAGAAATACTGGCGACGGTCTCCTCCTGTATGTTGCACTAGGTAAAGGCGTTGCTAGTGAATGGGAGGGGGGGAGGTGAGAGTTGAAGATAAAGTTGTTGAAATCTTGTATGGCCGAAAGAGGGGGATGGCGCCCGCCTGTCTTCTCATCTCTGCAGGTGACAGCTTTAAAGTCCCTAATGCAAAGCCAAGGAAGATTGATGTAGTAGAGGTGGATGTCCAGGAGGTTGTTCCAAAGATGTTTGCGCTCCGTTATGTCGCAGCTGCCATGAACCGCGGACAGGATAGCGCATTTGGATAATACGGATATTCCATCCAGCAAGATAGGGCTTGATAGGAGTCATTAATAACTCTGATTCTAACATCCTTCGAGCAAAGGATCCAAATGTTGTGTCTACCAGCAATGGTCGTGGGAAAGCCTAACTGCAGCTGAATGGATTTGAGCCTCTTATAGCGGATTTTGGGTTCAAGAATGATCAACACGTCAATCTTATGAGTTTTGTTTAGGCTGGTGATTCTACTCTTGGTAGGTTTGTTCGCCAAACCACGGACATGCCAGGAGATGATGTTCAACATTAACGGAGATGGGGGGGAGGGGGGTTAGCCCGCTTCGCTGTGGACCTGGTTCGGGTTGCTAAGGATTCTCCGACTCTTTTCTGATCTGGTTTCCTAATTTTGGTAGAAGCCACGCCCGCCATCAAGGCAAATGTACTGGAGGTAACTTCAACTGAGTGCTCGGTGAGAATGTCGTCGGAAGGTTCGATCAGCTCTCCTGTCGAATCCGAGATTGGTTCCTCTGGAGGATGAGAATGGAGTCGTCCAGGTTGTCATACTTGTCTCCTTCCGACTGGAGGTCAACCCCTGCGGCTAGGACCTGAAGACCTCTTATAGCCTGATCAGGCCCTAAAATAGTGAGGGCTTCTGTGATATCGACTTCCTGGGGCGGAAGAGTCACGAGGAATCCTTTCTAGGTGTGTAGATGGTCATGGATAGCCTCCTCTGCGGCTGCCGATTAGAAGTCTCTGACGGCCATCGAGCCCGTCTGGGAAACCGCCTTAGTGCCTTCAATAGAAGCGATGTCATGGGAGGGTTCTACCGCTTTCGTGTCGAGGATATTGAACTGGTTGGAGAGGTTCAGAGTTGGTGAGTGAGAGGGGGTAACCAATCCGGCTGAGGGCGCGGAGACTCCGATCTGTCTGCAATGGTGCCTTATCCTATTTTGCTGTCGCTTGATTGGAATCTGGTGTTAGAGTTCGGCATAAGAAGTAGGGGGGCCGAGTGGGCGAGTGGGTCTTGCTCTCTGAGGTTCGGGTTGTTGAGCTAGCCAATTTTCTCTTGAGTTCCGGATGGAGTCGATAGCTATGCTTTGAAAGATGACCATGCAGATGGCAGTGGGAGCAGTAGATGATGTGATTGTCGTAGATAATTTGCTGTGTGTGGGTCTGGTTGCCCAGTTCAATGAGAATGTGGTTGGGGGGCTCGGTCGAGAGATCGAGCTCAACACAGATCTTAGTGAAGTGGGCTTTGGTTAGGTTGCTAGTTTCTGTGGCAGTGGCTACATAAGTCCCAAAGGAATTAGCTATACACCTGAGGGCTGCTGGAATGAAGCATATGAGAGGGAGGTTGGGAAGGGTCACCCATGTGGCGACCATCTCTGAGTCTTCCTTGGTGGTAAAGTTCGCAGACCATTTAATAATCTTCATCTGGTGGGAGTCTACCCTGCTGGTGCCTTTAGACCACATCATCTGGTGGTCGATATCGGAGGATAGGTGGAGCAGTATATGATTAGGATCAAGGGGGCGACCCTTTATTCAGCAGATAGACGCCAACTGACAATCACCTCCTGGACTCTGGAGAGTTTGGGGCAGCCCGAGAAGAACTTGAGGACGAATGAGTGTGGGAAAGAAGAGGCCAGGGATTGGAGTTCCTTGTCGGAGAAAGGCACTGTAGGCGTTGGAGATGGGGACGAATATTCGACTTCGGAAAGGAGGACGTCAGGGAACATGAGACCCTGCTTGGCTGCCTTGTCAGGCCTGAGCTTGTTGGCATAGGAAGGAACCCGAGGAGCCGATGCAGTCGAAATCCCCAGGAAGACACAAGGGGGTGCTGCTCCGGGGAGGTGTGGGAGTGGGGGGAAAAGAACGGCCTGGGGTCCCTCTCCCAACACGGGTTTAGAGCAAGGAGGTCGGCAGGGAGAGAGGATCCAATCAGGATAGATTTGGAAATGGAGGGGACCGACATCGCAGACGAGGCAGCAGAGACTACAGCACTGCCACTGAGGCTAACCCTGACAGGAAGGGGGTGGAAAGAAGAAGACGGTGGGGCATCGGCGGAGGGGCCACCAACTGCAGACCCTGAAGGATGGGGTACGACGACGGCCGCACAGGCTGGGCCTAAAGTGCCGGTTGGGGAGAGAGCATATGCGCCCACAAGAGAAGGCATAAATCTGGCCGGCAGGGGGAGGGGGTATGCGCCTACAGCGGGGGATCCCTCAAGAGCGATCATGGATAGGGGGTCCGCTGGGGCGACGACCCCCATGCGTCCACCAGGGGCGAATGGGTCTGGAGGAGGCAGCATGCGCCCATGAGTAGGGAGTGGGCAGCATATGCGCCCGCTCAGAAAGACTGGAGGAGGGAGCATGCGCCCACCAAGGGGGGCCGCATATGCGCCCGCTCGGGAAGACTGGAGGAGGGAGCATGCGCCCACCAAGGGGGGCCGCATATGCACCCACAAGATGGCTGCCATATGCGCCCAATGGCATGGGAGCGCATGAGAGCGCGTCCCCCAGCCTCGGAGCTTGAGCGAGAAATTTGAATTTTGAAACCTGATGAAGGGGTTGTCCTCCGACAGCCGACCCGGAGACAGAATGAAACGGATCCTGGAGTAGGGAAACCGCCCCCCCTCCCCCCCCCCGAGGGGTGGACAGGAGGGGCTCCTCCGCCCCGAGCCTGAACGGTGGCCGTCGGGACTCCGGAGACAACGGGGGCGACGGACGTAAGAAGAGAAAGGGAAGGGGGGAGGGATTCGGGGAGGCCACTAGGGAGGCTGGGGAGGAGGAGGAGGGAGGGGGTGTTGGGGAGGGGCCAAAAGAGGGCGATGGAGCACCTGGCGAAGGGGGAGGGATGGCCGAGGATGGCGATGAGATCGGAAGGGGGAAAGATGTCCACCAGCGGGGGGGAGCCACCATGCGAGGGGGAACGGGAGGAGGGGAGCACTTGGAGTGGGGGAGCCGCCGGCCTAGGCCGGAGAAGGGGGCGAGGGGAGCAGCCATCAAGAAAGTTTTTCTATATATATATATATATATATATATATATATATATATATATATATATATATATATATATATATATATATATATATATATAAAAAGCCTAATATTTGAATACTATGAATACATCATATATACATAAGTTTATAAATATAGCCTAAAAACCCTAAAAATCAAAAATGGAATTTTAAAAAAAATGTTCATCACATTTTCAAAATAAAATAACAATTTAATATCAAATTAACACTTATATTTCATATATAAAAAATATTTAGAAAATATTTATTAGCCCATTAAAGTAAAATATGAAATATATACGTATATAATAAATATACACATACATGGGCGTCTCTGGATGCAGTTCCTATCTATATGGGTTTGGATTTTGATCTGGTCAAATTTGAGCTAAATTGGTACAACCGGGTCTTCTAAAAGTCAAAAGTCTTAATAAGTATTTAATTAAGCCACTAGTAGCTGTTAAGCCATGACTTGACTTGTATTCCTAGATGAGACACATCTATGGCTAGGCCTTCCCTATCATGCTAATACACAAGTCAAAGCACATAACTACGCTAGCCATGCCAAAATTCCTAGTCGATATGCATCTAAAAACTTAACCATGACTTTGGCTATTTATATATTAATAAATAATTGTTTTAAAATATATATAATAATCCAAAAATTACTATATAGATCAAATAATTAATAAAATATTTATAAAATTTTTGGGGGTTCACATTCTACCCTCCTTAAAGAATTTTGTCCTCGAAATTGAAATCACCAAATAATGAAAGGTGGTGCTCCAAGCTAACTAGTAAGTCCGACAATCAATATAACTCCTTTAATATACTACTCTATTCGATAACTTGCAACCGATCAGTAGTAGACTAATATTATCCTACTGACTCAGATTGCTACCATTACCCATGAAACTATTACCTACTTCTTCCTTGTGTGGTGACACTCGTCCCAATTTATTTTTTTCCAACCCAATCTCGTAAACTTCGTTAGTAGTCCTAACAATCAATTAACCACCAAAATTGAGTTATTTATGAGGACCTCTACCCTCCTTTGCTCGTACTACACCATTTACTACAAGATTTTGAAAACTCATATATATACATATGGCTTATGGCGTCCATAATACCCCTCATGTCAATTAAGGCAATCAAATATTAATAAGCAAGCTAATTTAAAATATTAGCCTAAGGAATATCGACATATTCTATAAAGCACGAGCATTCGTCACTCTGAAATAGTAAGGGATGAGAAGCAATGACATAAGAAGCAAAGGAAGATAGTTGAGTGCAAAATACGAAGTTCAAGAATAATAGAGATATTTCTAAAAAAATTGCCAAGGCAGTTGTGTATTGAGAATCCTAAGAGTATAATTTGTAGGCCCGATCGGTACAGTAACATAACCGAAACGGCTAACTCGACCTATATGGGCCACCACAAAAATCTGTCATGCCCCAGTCCCAAAAGTCACGAGACTAGCACGTGACACGGCTAGCTGGTACATTCTCAAGGTTAATCCCAATCTAAGGAACCCTCAAGAATACACTTAAGCTGTCTAAGATAGAGTCTAAAATGGCAAGACAACTAATCTCAATCTACAAATAATGATCTCAAGTGGGAACCAAATGCAGTAATGCTGATCAAACAGTAATACACTGATGCCACTTGAATATAAATACAAGAATAAATAATTTGCATTAAAGTTGGCCAGACCTTAATACAATTATCTGAACAAGCTCATGACAAAAAGTAAAGCTTGTAAAACTATGCTATAAGCTGAAGATTTCATTATAAATGTGAAGACGAAAGAATGATAAAAGTACCACTAGCGATACTTGAATCCTGGAGATGCAATCGTCCACCAATCTAATCTTCTATTCTATCAATCTCAGTGAATACCTGGAGAGATCACGAGGTCCTCAGTGGACTAGCATGATACATAAAAATATGTCGAATGTAACAGTATAAAATATGTAAAAAATAAAAAAATAGACGTAAAAGAATCAACTAAGACACAAGGAGACTAAGACAAAAGGAACCTAAGACTTAAGGAACCTAAGATAGTGACATGCCATACTAGAAGCGGCTAACAATAAGTCAGGTAAACCTATAAACTGTAGTCAAGGCAAGCACTCCCAATCAATAGTACCGCAATTATAGTCAAGGCAAGCACTCTCAATCCCAATCGAGATGGTCTAGTAGCCAATTCTAGTATCAAGGTTAAAACAATCCAATAGACCATAGCCAAGGTAAGCACTCACAATCTATAGAATATCACAAGTCAAGTCATACTTAAGTCAAGTCAAGATAATAATGGTATAGGACTAAGCAACTCTATCATGAGACACATGTAAATACGAAAAAGACCAATAAATAAGCAATAAAAATAAAATAGAAATCAGGTACGTGCATGTAATCTGGAAACAAGGTAAAGTGAACTAAAAACATGATAAAGCAACATAAATATAAAAGTATGAAGAAAAAGAAATAAGAGAAAAGTAGAGAACATGTATAGAAA